>CM042557.1:20073483-20134887 GCA_023630585.1 Cranoglanis bouderius
AATGTATATTTAATTATTTAGTTTAGTTTAATAAGTTTAATATGGCAATATCCTACCTTCATACCTATGGCAACATAGAAATGTAGACTCTAATTATCATTGTTTTTATCATTTCATAATTTTTCTAAAAGGAGATTCTTGCCTTTCATCACAAAGTATCACTGTTGAAGAAAGCATTGGTGGCTGCATTTCTGGATGTCTATTGCAGGGGACTGTAGCATCTACTGCCAAAAACATAAAGAGAGGTACTCCATGAATGAACCACCAGGTTGTGTATGTTCTTCTTCCCTGACAGACCTTTCCGTTCCTGTGCACAACTCAATACAATAAATAAAAATAATGAAAAGCGTTGCTTGAAAACATTTTTATATATAAAATACAAAAATAAAATCAGAAATATGTATACCGAAAAAATACAAACATCATCCTGAATAATATTCTGTCATTACATAACTTTTGATACACATCTTTGCTTGCACTTACTGAATTTGTTTTAAATTGTCGTGTACCTCTGCTTTTCTCTACATGGCAATGAATGACTGTCAGCAACCCAGTTATCGATTGATTGTTGTAGGTCTGAGAAGTCACTACACCTATTTTGAAATGTTATTTTAAAGACAATGTCAATAATATATGGTATTGACATTACAATTGTAGTGACTTTATGAAACCCAAGATATTTGTAAAACAAAACAATTTGGTTACTTTCATTATACATAACATTCCCGGCTTTTGGATCTGAGGGAAAGGACGTTTGTGAGCATCACATACAGACATTCTTTCAGTGTAATGAATGTAGTCTAGACGGCAAACCACAAAGTCATCTTCAGTTCCGAATACATCCCATCGATCTTTCCCTTTAAAATGATCCATGTTTTTCAACCAGGAGATCTTGCCCTGAGACCACTGTCCGACCGAGAAGTGCTGATAAACCTCCAACAGTATGTTCATAAAATTGTCCTTCATTTTCATTTGTTCAATTTCTGAAAGAATGAATGGTCTTGTCTTTATGGCTAAGTACATAATGTACAGTAGATTGTCGATTGTGCAAGTGTTTGTCATTGTTACAGACTGCTGTCCCAGCTTTCCATGACCAGACCATGGAGGAGATGTGAAAGAGGCTTCCTTGACTGTCTGTGTCTTTGGGGGGTTGTAGTATTTAGATTTTTTTCCTCTTTTGTTTTTTTTTCTCCATTGCTCTTCCTGACTTAATGGTTGGTCGATGTCTTCCAATTCCTTCTCCTTCATTACACTTTGCCGAATTTCTGTTATTCTGACACCACGCATTCGACCAGATTTGAATTCGTGCATAGTTTGGATGAAATCTCCAGGCCGTCTGTGGAGTCTGTTTTTAAGGACTATTGTTTTCGTGGTGAGGAACCAATTCTCTGCTTGGGCGTTTGTGTCTCTCTTTTGGCCCAGATGCTTCAGCATAATCCCTGTCCAAAGTGGCAGAGTTGGCATGTATGTCCAGACTATGTCAATCAAACATGGGCAGTAGTATGGATTTGAGGGACCACTCAACCCCTTCTTTTTCAGAATCTTTCTCTTGGTATCTGAGAATACTCCTTCAAAAACTTTAACAAATGGTCTATGGTGTCATGTCTGTTCCAATTCTTCCATTGGTGTTCTTGCAATTTCAACATCTGCAATAACAGCCTGATTTTGAATGGCAGTCTGCAGATTGTTCAGACTCTCCTGGCAGTATGGAAATTTTTCCTTGGTGAAAACTGCACAAATGTATGTTACAGCACAGTATTATAATCACAGTGTGCACAACAATGAATGAGCATTTATGCTTTCCTTCACTGACACAGCTGCAAGTACAGGTGTATGTCAGTCTGGCAGAAAGCATGTAATCCACATGAATAATTGCCCAGCTGAAATCTGTCTCAACTTTCTGGGGCTGGAGATGCTGTTTAAACATTCTGAAAAAATCACGTGAAAAACAGGTTAGCCAGTGCTGGATAGCCAGGGTGTGCTCTGATCAGATGAGAGCATCTCTGACACTGCAACAACTGTTGTTCCTTTAGTTGATTTAACAGGACAGCAAAGTGCATAATAGAGAACACTTTTGCAGTCTTCACGTTTGGCCACAACAGTACCTGTAGCATCAAGGTACAGGAGAAGTGTATTTTTCTTCTGCATATTTCTTAGTAGTTGGAGTTGATCAGTTGTGTACATGTGGGTAATGAAAGGGGAGATTGCCACAAACTGTACATACTGATGCTGTAGAGGACTGAACTTTTGTTTCAAGTCTTGTTCTTTCTGAATTTTAACACAGTCCTGAAATGGATTTGTGTCCATTCTCAAGAGTGCGCTCACTTGAGATTTTTTGCAGAACTGTGAGCAGAGAGACCTCATTTGTTCATCTGCAGCAGCAAGTTTTTTGGTGTGAAGGTACATTGGTGTAAATGCTTCCCTTTCACTACTGCTTGTGCACCTTCGAAATGTAAGGCCTTTGGAGTGATCTATTTGGCCAGACATTGTCACATTAACCAAAACACAGTCTGCATTTTTGGCAGGTTCTTCCGATATGTTTAAAACAAAATCGGCACATCCTGGAAATTTACAAGTGGGCTTTCCATGCCAGTATGGACACAGACTCTTTCTTGGCTGAGATTGAATGGCTTTATTATATGAGAATGCCAGAACACAGTTGATCATCTGACCTATATTCTCTGACATGATGTCTGTCCAGCCATGTTGTAGGATTCTGTAGCCTGTTCTTTGGGTTGATTTTATTTTGTTCCACTTGTCTTCTGACAGTTTTTACTGAAATTCAGCGGGGCACTGTTTAGCCTGTTCCTGTTTTTCTTCATCTTCCTCTTCCAATGCTTCTACAATGTCATAACACTGAGGTGAATCAGGGTTCCCAAAAGAAAACTTAGTAATGGTTTTCTTATCTTTTTTGAACAGTTAGGACACAGCCATGGTGAAACCAGTGCTATGTCTTCAATGCTCTTGAATCCCACACACCTTGGGTGAAACCAGTCTTTACATTTATCACACTGAGCATATGGTTCTAAGGTATTTGGCAGCTTGCAGACACAATATAGCTGTTTATCTGATAGAGATTCCACTGGACTGGAATACTCAGCCTATTTAGGAAAAAGATTTTTTTAAATACAATTTCCAGGTAAATACATTGATTACAGTTAGACAGGACCAGCATCAGACTACTTTGTAATGTTTACATTTGCATATGTAAGTTGTAGATGAAACGTGAGTGTCAGGTTATGCGGGTGATGGAGGCAAAGACAGATGCAAATGCAGTGTAAAGTCAGTTTATTAGGTACAGTCAGTATCTTAAGAACACAGGAAAACAATTTCAGAACGTAAGGCAGATATCGTGGTCGAGGACAGGCGTGGGTCAGACGATCTACAAACGACATAAATGGGGCGAGGCAAGAATCAAAAAACACGAGGCAGAAACAGGATCAAAACCAGAAAATGGGAAACAAGATCAAAAGGCTTGGTAAGAGACAGAACGCTAAGGAAACTGCACTAAAACTTCGCGACTTAATACAAGGGGTTTAAATACACAAACATAATCAGTGGTTAACACAAAACAGCTGAGACACAGTAGGAATGAACTAATGACCATATAGTGGCAGAGACAGGACAGAAATACAAAACACCCGTGGAGAAGTAAACAGAGTCAATGTCACTGAATCCGGAAGTGCGCCGCCCGCACGGCTTGCTTCGGTGATCAGCACGAGGGGGAATCGTGACAGTGAGTCACTGTTAATTAAAACACAGAAATTGTAATACAAGATTTATTTTTAAAGTACTTTGCAGTTAAAATCAAAACATTTGAAGCAAGTTGAAATGCCTCAGGAAATGGCCATGTGTACAAATTTGTTTGTAAACCTAAATTTAAAGCAAACAATACAACTTAGAGTGAGACACTAAGACAAAGAGAGATTTACTTACCTTAATATGTAGTGTGATCTTGTGGAGTCTCTTTCTGATATTAAAATTGTTCAGGATAGATAGAGAATGACATAGTTGTCCCCAGAAAGTATTGTCTTGGTAAGGGGTATCAGTAAAACACTGTCCATTAGACTGCAGTTTCGATACTTCTGTTAGAATTACTTCCTTGCTCACAGATACATATCAATTCTGTTAAAAAGACATTACAGTTACGATACATTGCGATTATGATAAGACAGCATTACAAACAATAATTACAAAGACAAATGAATTACAAAAAACAATTTAAAGATATAAACACATACCTTTCCAAACACTTTGTACCTGTAATGACCACAGATAAGGATATTTGATTAAAAAATGCAAGAAAAAAACGAAATATGGCATCATTCTTTAAACAACAGTAATCAAGACATGAAATGACAACTAATGTTGGACAGTTATCTATTATGTATCCTCAGAGTTAACATTAAGTAATAACGATTATTTCTTTCTTTAATTCTTTCTTCCTCTCTTTCTTCCTTCCTTTATTTGTTGTAACTGTTCCTTATTAATTTTGGATGATTGAGTGAGTGATACGTTGACTTTCAGGGAAGAAAACTGCTAGGCACAGTAAGTGAAAGTCATGTCTGTACAGCAGAACCTACAAGTGCATCTCAATAAATTAGAATGTCGTGGAAAAGTTCATTTATTTCAGTAATTCAACTCTAATTGTGAAACTCGTGTATTAAATAAATTCAATGCACACAGACTGAAGTAGTTTAAATCTTTGGTTCTTTTAATTGTGATGATTTTGGCTCACATTTAACAAAAACCCACCAATTCACTATCTCAACAAATTAGAATACTTCATAAGACCAATAAAAAAACATTTTTAGTGAATTGTTGGCCTTCTGGAAAGTATGTTCATTTACTGTACATGTACTCAATACTTGGTAGGGGCTCCTTTTGCTTTAATTACTGCCTCAATTCAACAAATTAGAATATGGTGACATGCCAATCAGCTAATCAACTCAAAACAGCTGCAAAGGTTTCCTGAGGCTTCAAAATGGTCTCTCAGTTTGGTTCACTAGGCTACACAATCATGGGGAAGACTGCTGATCTGACAGTTGTCCAGAAGACAATCATTGACACCCTTCACAAGGAGGGTAAGCCACAAACATTCATTGCCAAAGAAGCTGGCTGTTCACAGAGTGCTGTATCCAAGCATGTTAACAGAAAGTTGAGTGGAAGGAAAAAGTGTGGAAGAAAAAGATGCACAACCAACCGAGAGAACTGCAGCCTTATGAGGATTGTCAAGCAAAATCGATTCAAGAATTTCAGTGAACTTCACAAGGAATGGACTGAGGCTGGGGTCAAGGCATCAAGAGCCACCACACACAGACATGTCAAGGAATTTGGCTACAGTTGTCATATTCCTCTTGTTAAGCCACTCCTGAACCACAGACAACGTCAGAGGCGTCTTACCTGGGCTAAGGAGAAGAAGAACTGGACTGTTGCCCAGTGGTCCAAAGTCCTCTTTTCAGATGAGAGCAAGTTTTGTATTTCATTTGGAAACCATGGTCCTAGAGTCTGGAGGAAGGGTGGAGAAGCTCATAGCCCAAGTTGCTTGAAGTCCAGTGTTAAGTTTGCACAGTCTGTGATGATTTGGGGTGCAATGTCATCTGCTGGTGTTGGTCCATTGTGTTTTTTGAAAACCAAAGTCACTGCACCCGTTTACCAATAAATTTTGGAGCACTTCATGCTTCCTTCTGCTGACCAGCTTTTCGAAGATGCTGATTTCATTTTCCAGCAGGATTTGGCACCTGCCCACACTGCCAAAAGCACCAAAAGTTGGACCATGGTGTTGGTGTGCTTGACTGGCCAGCAAACTCACCAGACCTGAACCCCATAGAGAATCTATAGGGTATTGTCAAGAGGAAAATGAGAAACAAGAGACCAAAAAATGCAGATGAACTGAAGGCCACTGTCAAAGAAACCTGGTCTTCCATACCACCTCAGCAGTGCCACAAACTGATCACCTCCATGCCATGCCAAATTGAGGCAGTAATTAAAGCAAAAGGAGCCCCTACCAAGTATTGAGCACATGCACAGTAAATGAACATACTTTCCAGAAGGCCAACAATTCACTAAAAATGTTTTTTTTTATTGGTCTTATGAAGTCTTCTAATTTGTTGAGATAGTGAATTGGTGGGTTTTTGTTAAATGTGAGCCAAAATCATGACAATTAAAAGAACCAAAGACTTAAACTACTTCAGTCTGTGTGCTTTGGATTTATTTAATATGCGAGTTTCACAATTTGAGTTGAATTACTGAAATAAATGAACTTTTCCACAACATTCTAATTTATTGAGATACACCTGTATAAAAGGGTTTGCGTTAATGTTACTTAAAAATGTCAATATACTCAACAGATATTGAAGATAAGTTGCTCCTGTACAAACTGAACGTATATTTCTCATAGAAGAGTTAATTTAACTCATAATATAGTTTTTAATCTTAAAAAGCCTATGCATGTAGTTCAGTAGCTATAGTGGAAGCAAACTTAAATGATTTAATATGGTAGGACTATGAATAATAAAACTCAAAATAAAATCTCACAAATGTGAAGAATAAAAGGATGTGATATTGGTTCACAAATAAACCTGATTTTGTGCTTAACTGGTATGTAGTTATAACAGTTGTTAAACTATATAAATACATTTTCTGCGTGTTGAGTAGACTATACTGATACCCTCCTCAGGTACTGAGAAGTAGTCTAATATAATCTAGTTGAAAATTAAAACAAACAAAAAGATAGAGAAATAAAAAAGAAAAATTAATTTGTTAATGTGAATGACCCATTTTTTTTTCTGATATACAAATTTCAGTGGATCCAGAGTTTCTTCTGGAAACACAATGTATGAATAAACATTGAATGGGACACTCATAACAAAGGCTTCACACAAACTCTCACACATGCGCACACACACACACACACATTCACACCTAGGGTCAATGTAGGGTGCTTAGAACACCTACTGGCAGGCTAATTCCTATATGTATTAAGACACCTAGTTTGTGTTTCCTTATGTGTGTCTGTTACTATGTGTGTGACTATGTGATTTACTTAAGCGTAAGCAATAGAGCATGACAAGGTGTGCTGTTATAGAAAATTAATCAATGGCTTTGGACAACTGAAGATTGGGAATTCCACAGCGCTGTGAGATGAATGTAAATAAAATGCTCCAGCAAGAGGCAATATGACATTTATTTTTTATCAATTAGTGTTGCAAAATTTGGAAAAATCCTGGTGCTAAACCAGGGAGCCATAGTAAAAATAATAATAATGCTCAAGTTGTGAACTGGCTCTATTTACTATCCTGTTGCTGTGTGAGAGCATTTTATATTAACTACAGAGGTGTAGCAGCTCTAAATGCTGTGGGGAGAAGCATTACAAGTTAAAATTCAAAAGTCAACTCTACTCCTTTGTAGGGCTTTGTTGGTGTTATTTATGGCAGAAATAACCCACACAATGCCATTAGGAGAGATCAGAAAATGTTCAACATAGGTAACAGAGTCTTTAATAATCTAATGACTATTTCAAGATCAGATTGTAGTTTTAACCTCAAACATAAGATCACTAGCTGTGGTTAACATTTACAACTTTGGTAGGCCTAAATGCTACAATTTTACCCAAACCCAGTCTTATGCTACAATTTTAACTACTTTAGTCTAAATGTACTTCAGTACTTTAACAACTGTAACAACTTCAGCTACATTAGCCTAAATGCACTATAATGCATTAAAAACTATTCAACATCAGCTAAAGCCACATTAGTCTAAATGCCATGTGTTCCTATAAAAACAGTAGTGTTTGTATTTGATGTAAGAAACTGTGATTTTAACAATATAAGCTTAATTCAGATGTCAAAGAGTTTTTAAGCCAGTCTGTTACAATAGATCGTTATTTGGACATTTCAGAAATCTTTGTCAGGACAGATGTACATAAAGCACAGAAGGTCATTAACCATGGCATCATCAAAAACAATGTTTAATATTAGGGGACAGCTAAGCCCTTTGCTAAAAGCCCTAAAATTCTTGGCACTTCATTAAATAGAGCTGTAAGCTCACACAGTGTTTTTTGCACAGGCACATTTATATGAGCTGTATGACCTGAATGTGCATTTTTGCGCTGAAGGAAATAAGGTGGTGGACGTCCGTTCCCTAAAGACCAGCACTTCTGGACTGCATGGCCAATTTTGTGGCAGAAGGAACAGAATTTTCCTTGCTTAGTATGTGACTGGGATTGCATATGTTGGTTTAAACATACTTCTGTCGCTTTAAATTCTGGCTTCTTATCTACCATCCACTGAACTGACGCAATCTGGTGTTTGTCCTGTCTATTGCGCCTTTCTATTTCAGATGCCCAGCTAACTATCGAATTGAACGTGTTTGCAGGTGGATTTGCGCCCAAACAAAGTGCCTGTTGCACATGTGGACCTGCATTGTATTTAAGGTACTCTAACAGAATCTGATTGTCTTTAGTTGGTTCAGCAACGCCTGAGAACTCCCTAAAGGTTACCCAAAGGTGCTCAGCAAATTCTTCAAAAGATTCCTCTCCTTGTTTTAAGCCCATTATTCTGTCCCATTGTGCCGGAACGTCTCATCTAAGGTCTATAACAGCTTGTTTAAGTCTTGCTAGCACATCAGTGTTTGTTTCTCCCAATAAAGGATTAATTATTGTGCCATTTTGTAACTCTCCTGGAATTTTGGACACTAATTCACGTGGGATAGTTGCGAGCACTATCTGCCAAACGTCTCTTAACTCCAGATTAAATGTACTGGCTTCTAACATTAAGCTACTCCAGTACAGTTCAAACGGACCTGTACAGGGAAGAGGGCCGAATTTATTTGCATATGCTGCACATTCTTGAAAAGATAGCTGTCTGCTAATATCAAATCATTCCCTGTTGGGGCCTGTCATTGTTTTTATCACGGCTATGTGTGATGAGTTAGATGTCTTGGCCCGTGTTGTGCTGTGAGATTGGGAGGTGGATGTGTGAACGTTACAGGTTGTGCTTATGCTTGGTCCGTCCCAGCTGCTCCAGCTGACTGTACATTTACAGCTGGTTGCTGGTGGGCGGGGCCGTTAGCATGCACAGCTTAAAGTACAGGAACAGGACTGACTGACTCCAGGGCTAACTTGTAGCGCTTTAACTCAATATGAAGCTTAGCTATGCGTTCATTGAACCCTGTACTCTGTTTTTGCCAATTTTCCCTTTCAGATATCAACCTGTCGATTTGCAGACGCATTTTATCCATTTCCTCAGTGTGGTCGCGCTCGGTGCTACGCATTGTTTCTAGCGCAATGTTTCTTTCTGTTAAGGCTTTTGAGGTGTTGTGATGCAATAAATAGCCAACGGCCGATATAATTTTATTATGCTTAGCCTTATTTGAGAAAATATTTCTGGCTTTTCTGCTACTCTCCCGTTTATGTTCCGAAAAGAACCAATTTAAAACAGTCTCACTGTTTGTTTTTACATCTATATCTTCAGTCAGAAGATAAACTAGAGCCTCTCACATCTTCAGCCCACAATCGCATGAATTCTTGCTGGATTTCGCTAGCCTTTCCCTCAGCCATTGTGTACAAAGTTAAGGTTTTTCCTCAGACTGTGCGCGTCGGAGTGCCTGCTACACTGATGGGTTTCCCGACCCGTTCTACAAATGTCTATATATCGTGCACCTATAGCTTTCCCTGCTGCTGAAGAATAAGATAAATTTGTCTTGCCTTAGAGGGGGTCAAACCAAAGCGCAGGCACACATACTTTCAGTGTAGTGTCAATGACTTCCTGCTAATTCAAATCTTAAAAAGGTGTTACCAAATGCTCATACAGTCACAATCGGCAGGCAAATTAGTTTCTTAATGCGACTGTTTCTGATTTTTGCACGACGGATATGGGTACTAACTATGAACCTGCGGGTGAAATTGAATTCACGCCAGGTGACTGAATACAGGGCGTTTAGCGCCACTTTACTATGCCGTAGACAGACCACTTAGACACGTCTGGATATTTGTATCAGACGGGTTTTACTTAAACAGATTGTTACAATGATCACTTCAGAAAAGTGTTTTTACACTTAAAGCCACAACTGTAGGAAGGAATCCTGGCTACTGGATTATTAATATTAAATCACGTGAGACCTTCAGTTGTGTGATTTCAAATCAAACGAGGTTATCATGAAAAAGGTTTTAGCCGCGAAGGTTAAGTAGTTTTATCACGTTGCAAAATTATTTTCTATCACGTCGGGGTCACCAAAACTGTAGGGCTAAAATATATAAAGTACTTAGCCCACTGCTCTCCTATAACCAACGACGGAAATAGGTGCAGCGAAGGTTAATGCGTGTTTTAATATATGATTTAAATATCTGACTCCAATAGAATAATCTTCTAGTTAATGCTAGAAGTGTTAGCACTCAGTGTTCTACCAATATTTACTCCTAAGCAACTTCGAGCGAAGCTTTCATTAAAATGACGTTCCTACATCAGAGACTTTCATATAGCTTCTTTATTAAACCATTATTTTGTTAGCTCAGAGGTTTCTATCAACGTGCAAGCCTAGGCCTTATTTTACTTGTCAGAGGTTCTATTTAAACTTGCAAGCATTAACCTTTACTTTTGGCTTGTCAGAGGTTGACCTTAAACGTGTCTAACGTATTATACACTTTTAGTTTAAGAAGTTTTTCATAATAAGAATACCAAACATAGACACAGAGTATTTAGAAATAGAATAACAAATGCATTTAATATGAGAACACAATTGAAAGATACATAAAATAGAGACAAGAGTAACTTACAGGATTACAGTCAGCGTCATGAACCTCGGATGCAGAATGGTAAAAAGGGGGACCTGTTCTTTTCCAAGCATATCCTTTTATACCCCTGAGCCTCTTTGAAATGCATAGTGACCAGGATACCAAATGGAGATGAAACCATGTGTTTTATGGCAGGGGGGACCCCAATATGTTTTATGGCAGGGTTATCTCACTTTAAGGAGCTGTATGTTAATTAAGTTCCTGAGAATGAGTTCATGCAAACCAGGGGGTGCCTGTGTGTGTGTGTGTGTGTGTGTGTGTGTGTGTGTGTGTGTGTGTGTGTGTGTGTGTGTGTGTGTGTGTGTGTGTGTGTGTGTGTGAAGAGCACTTATTACAACATATATTGTAAATGTTATTTCCTAAACTATATGATATTTATATCACCACATCGTTCACCATGAAATATGGATACAAATGATACCAAACATGCCCTGAGGAATACTGTAATTAAACACAGTTTAGATAACCAGTTTTAGTTCACCTGGTATCTCTGAAACACATTCCTGATCATTTTAACCTTAATCACTTTACTGCCACAATTTTAGAAATCTACTACAATATTGTGATGATGATCACTGATGTGATAAAATAAGTAAATAAAATATACAATTTTATTGTGTCTGCATGTGCAATAAAATAGAGATTTTAAAAAATAATAATAATAATGTAATAATAAATGTGTTTTTCTAAAATGTTGTGTAAACAATTTTGCAATTTTTTACAAATACCATCCTCAAGCATGAATACTTTATCTAAGCCATTTCAATATGCCGTTAGGCCCAATTCCAGTTGGCTTCCTGTTCACTATTTATGTATCTGTAGAACCCCATTGTAGGAGAGGGTAGAAGAAGACTCACAAGACAGGTAGAATCTTAACTCCAGGCTCACGTTTATTCGAACCACACATTTTAGTGCATTTTCACATTAGCACAATAGAAACAACAAAACTCGCAGCTTCCGTGCCTTCAGGTTCAAGTTCACACATGTTTGCGCTTCTTGGCATGCGTTCAGTATCTCACAAAAGTGAGTATACCCCTCACATTTTTGTAAATATTTTATTATATCTTTTCATGGGACAACACTGACGAAACGACACTTTGCTACAATGTAAAGTAGTGAGTGTACAGCTTGTATAACAGTGTAAATTTGCTGTCCCCTCAAAATAACTCAACACACAGCCATTAATGTCTAAACCGCTGGCAACAAAAGTGAGTACACCCCTAAGTGAAAATGTCCAAGTTGGGCCCAATTAGCCATTTTCCCTCCCCGGTGTCATGTGACTCGTTAGTGTTACAAGGTCTCGTGTGAATGGGGAGCAGGTGTGTTAAGTTTGGTGTTATCGCTCTCACACTCTCTCATACTGGTCACTGGAAGTTCAACGTGGCACCTCATGGCAAAGAACTCTCTGAGGATCTGAAAAAAAGAATTGTTGCTCTACATAAAGATGGCCTAGGCTATAAGAAGATTGCCAACACCCTGAAACTGAGCTGCAGCACGGTGGCTAAGACCATACAGCGGTTTAACAGGACAGGTTCCACTCAGAACAGGCCTCGCCATGGTCGACCAAAGAAGTTGAGTGCCTGTGCTCAGCATCATATCCAGAGGCTGGCTTTGCAGAATAGACGTATGAGTGCTGCCAGCATTGCTGCAGAGGTTGAAGGGGTGGCGGGGTCAGCCTGTCAGTGCTCAGACCATACGCCGCACACTGCATCAAATTGGTCTGCATGGCTGTCGTCCCAGAAGGAAGCCTCTTCTAAAGATGATGCACAAGAAAGCCCACAAACAGTTTGCTGAAGACAAGCAGACTAAGGACATGGATTACTGGAACCATGTCCTGTGGTCTGATGAGACCAAGATAAACTTATTTGGTTCAGATGGTGTCAAGTGTGTGTGGCGGCAACAAGGTGAGGAGTACAAAGACAAGTGTGTCTTGCCTACAGTCAAGCATGGTGGTGGGAGTGTCATGGTCTGGGGCTGCATGAGTGCTGCCGGCACTGGGGAGCTAATGCCAACATGTACTGTGACATACTGAAGCAGAGTATGATCCCCTCCCTTCGGAAACTGGGCCGCAGGGCAGTATTCCAACATGATAACGACCCCAAACACACCTCCAAGATGACCACTGCCTTGCTAAAGAAGCTGAGGGTAAAGGTGATGGACTGGCCAAGCATGTCTCCAGACCTAAACCCTATTGAGCATCTGTGGGGCATCCTCAAACGGAAGGTGGAGGAGCACAAGGTCTCTAACATCCACCAGCTCTGTGATGTCGTCATGGAGGAGTGGAAGAGGACTCCAGTGGCAACCTGTGAAGCTCTGGTGAACTCCATGCCCAACAGGGTTAAGGCAGTGCTGGAAAATAATGGTGGCCACACAAAATATTGACACTTTGGACCCAATTTGGACATTTTCACTTAGGGAAGTACTCATTTTTGTTGCCAGCGGTTTAGACATTAATGGCTGTGTGTTGAGTTAATTTCAGGGGACAGCAAATTTACACTCTTATACAAGCTGTACACTCACTACTTTACATTGTAGCAAAGTGTCATTTCGTCAGTGTTGTCCCATGAAAAGATATAATAAAATATTTACAAAAATGTGAGGGGTGTACTCACTTTTGTGAGATACTGTACATGTGTATGTGGGTGTGTGTGTGTGTCTCACCAGCTCTACCAAGTGGTCTCGCATTCTCTCTCGCTCGTGGGTTAGCACAGACACAAATCGGTAAACTGGTGGTAATATGACACAGATGATATTCACCTGTTCAGCCCGCCTCCTCTCTGTCCACAGCTGATGCTCCTCCCCCCTCACAAAACTGCTTTTACCTGGCAGAAAGCCTGCTTTCACAGCTCCGTCCATTGGTCTGGATCTGGCACACCCGTTTTTAGTGAGGTCAGTCAGCGGGCTGGTGATCTCCATAAAAATTAGGTACAAACCTTCTATAGTAGCGAGCCAGCCCCAGGAACTGCTTCATCGCCTTTTTGGTCTTGGGTCTTGGGCAGGCTGCAATCGCTGCTATCTTGTCAATTTGGGGACACACCTGCACATGATCCAAGTGGAAGCCCAGGTACCGTACAACCCACCCAGTTGCACACTTCTTTGGGTTCGCTGTGAGTCCCGCCCATCTCAAGGATCTCAGGACAGCCCTCAGATGTTGTAGATCCCACTGCCAATCATTACTATAAATTATTGTCATCTAAGTACATAGCAGCATATGAATTGTGGTTGCAGAGGATTCTGTACATGAGTCATTTAAACAACACAATCTGGTGTAACCCAAATGACGTGGAAAAGGCTGTTTTTTGCAATATATTGGAGTCAAGGGAATCAGTCAATACCCTTAGGTTAACTCCTGTGTTGAATAAAAGCGAACTGATCGGGTGGTTCATCAATGCGAGGCGTCGGATATGCATAAAATTTAGACACCACGTTGACTTTTCTAAAGTCCACACAAAAACGGACCTACCCACCGGTTTTGGGCACCAAAACCACTGGGCTGCTCCAATCACTGTGGGACTCCTCGATTACTCAGCCAATGCACATTCAACACCATGCCTCACTACCGCAGGACTCATGCATAAACATTTCCCACACTAATGCCTGAAACCCTGGCCAGTTTGTACCAAGAATTAGTGGATGGGTGAGGCAAGGACTAACCACCGCCTCCACTTTGTTTTTGTTCCCAGAATTTAATACTGACTGGCACTAGCGGATATTCCTGAACATCCACGTACACACACCTCACCTTCACCAATCGTGCATTCCCCAGTGCCCCGCATTGAATCAGGCCTTGATGAATGGTGGTCTGGTTACACCCTGAGTCCACCAAGGCCTGAAGTATACTCCCTTGTATACTCACTGACACCCTGCTTGAGGCCTGAGGCACGTCAGGGATCAGTATTCCCGCTTCCATAAACGGATGCTGATCCTGGAAATGCCCGGCCTCCCCACTGCACCTGCAGACCTGCCTGGGCTTTGCCCTGGTCCAGGTTGGCGTAGAAGGTTCTACTTGTGTGGAGAGAGGGAGTTAGAGGAGCCATCAGAGGTGAAGGAACAGGGGAGGGACAATGGGGAGGAAAACGGGTTCTGGGGAGCCGGTTTTGGGGCCCCCTGCACCTTGGTTCCGTGGAACTGGAACCAGGGGAGGAGCAGGAGAGAGAGGAAAACAAGGGACACCTGGACTGGTGAATGCAGCCAAGTGATCCTCTGCAATTTGCATGGCTTAATCCAGGGACGTGGGCCAGTGACACTTCACTCACTCTGCCGTGCCTCTTGGGAGTTGAGCGATGAACTGCTCCAGTACCACCAGATTGATGATCCATTCTGCATCCCACTCCTCTGCAATCAAACATCAGTGACAGGAGTCCTTCAGCTGCTGTGCATAGGTGAAGGGGCGGCCAACCTTGGGGACCTGCAACGACTGGAAGCGTTGACGGTGCTCCTCAGATGTCTGGCTGACGTGTTGCAAAACTGCCCTTTTGACGCTGGAATACTCTGGCTGTGTTAGTGGTGGCAGCTGCTGGGCGGCGAGCTGGGCTTCCCCTAGCTCAGTGGGCAATGGGAGGATTCGCAGTGCCTATTCCTCCTCTGGCCATCCCCACACAGCTGGAAGGCCTTCGGATTGTCCGAAGGCATGGGTGCAGGGGACACCGCTGGAGGTGTGCTGGGCTGCAGCAGGCTTCCATGGCAGCGTCGGAGTCTACCTCAAATCCCGGGTTTTGGCAACACTGTAGAACCCAGGTGTGGGAGATGGTAGAGGAAGACTCGAGAGATAGGTGGAATCTTAACTGTCACAGTCACAAGTAGAGATGTGTCACTGTGTTCCAGTACCAATTTCAACATTTGCATCCTTGCTGTAATTCGGCACTTCACCTAGTATAAATCATATATTTTAAGTTTAATAGATAATTATAGTGTCATCGTCTTTTCTGAGTGTGATTGTGTGGGTGTTTACTCTGTAGCGCTCTGTTGTCCTACTCTAATAGTGTCACCTACACGCACACTAGTGATGTGCGGATCGCGGTTATATCCGTGGGCGCTGCGCATAATCCGCAGATCGGGCGTGTGAAGTAATAAAAAATAACATTGATTAATTGCGGGTGGGTCGCTGGTGGATATGTTAAATCATTAATGACGTAAATATTAACTATGTTCTCTCAAATATGAGCATGTTTAAAATGTAATTTTTCCGCCAGGCATACAGGCACTAATTTGCACTCATTAAGATACGCTGGGCGGGGTCCGCTTTCTTAAGCAGAAATGGAGGCAAAACAGGTCCAAAAGAAAATTAAAAAAGGAGAATTATAAACAAAACAGAAGGAAGGAAAGAAAAGTACCATGTGGGAGTGTGTTAACAAGGATGAATGAAGTGCTGGGTTAAAGTTTCAAGGGAGTAAAGCCTGTGCTTATGTCATTAAGAAAATGTAATTTTGTCAAAGAACTTTTGTTTTAAATAAATGTTAATTTAAAAGCAGCATTCATCAGTGTATTATGTTACCATTAGAGATGCGTGTGACAGCTCTGGTGTCGCCGAGTCCACTGTTGATCATCCATTTACCATATCATCACGCTTAACACATAAGGATAATTGTAAATTGACGATCGGGTGCGGATCGGGTGTGGATATCTAAATCAGAGAAAATTAAAGGTGCGGGTGGATGATTTGTTTTTGGCCGCAGATTCAGGTGACGTTGGAGCTGATCTGTGCATCTCTAACGCACACACAAGCCAGTGTTGCCTCCTGTTATTGTAGCCCTTCACAATGTGTTCATTCTGGAAATTCATGTTGCCGTAATGATAAAAAATATAATTAACTAGTCTGCAACAGTTGAATACTTGCTGGGAATTAGATGCATGAGCATACTGCAAGCATACACAGTGAGAAGGTTTGTGACAGCAAAGATGATTGATGGTATCACAAATTCCACTATGCCCCGATGTTCACTGTATGGCCAGAAGTATGTGGACACCTGACCATCACACCTTCAGCAGGTTTAGAAACTATTCAGACCCCTTCAGTTTTTGTGCAGTGTATTGTGTGATGGATTTAATTTTAAATGGATTTAATTGTTTTTTTTGGCATTGAGCTACATATAATAACCATAATGACAAAGCCAGAACATGTCTTTAGAATTTCTTTGCAAATTTATTGAAAATCAAAAATGTAAATATCTCATTTAGATAAGTATTAAGACCTTTTATTTAGTGTCTTCTGAAGGAGTCTGAATATTTTCTGAACCCACTGTATCAGTGCTTGTTGAACATCCAATTCCAAAACCATGGGCATTAATATTGAGTTGGTAAATGGTCTTCATTTATATAGCACCTTTTAGAATTTATATAGAACCTTAGTGGTTCTACAAAGTGCTTTACACTGTTTCTCATTTACCCATTCACACACACACTCACACAACAATGGCAGCAGTGCTGCCATGCAAGGTGCTAGCCTGCCATCAGGAGCAACTTGGGGTTCAGAGTCTTGCCCAAGGACACTTTGACATGTGGAGCCAAGTGGGCCGGGGATCAAACCCTGCGATTAGTGGACAACCCACTCTACCACCTGAGCCACAGCCGCTCTTTACAGCAGAATGGTGTGAAAAGCAAAAAAACACCCAGTGAGTGGCATTTCTGTGGGTGGAACGCCTAGTTGATGAGAGAGGTCAGAGGAGAATGATATCACTGTGGCAATTAGGATGTTCATATTTGGTAGTGGAGATTGCAGGATTAAAAAAAAAAAACATCTAGGGCTTCGGAGAGCTAAATGACTCTGACAGCACAGCTAGCTAACAGCAAAATGGGAAAAACCCTGTGCTTCAGACAGTGCCCCCTGTAAGCAAGGGCTGGGCTGAGACAAACATTCAGGCCCATCCAGGCCACACCACACTCCAACAACAAAACTTTTGAGATCACTGACTACCTATTGTAATGTACACTCACTGACCAATTTATTAGGAACCCTGTACATCTGCTCGTTCATGCAAAAATCTAATCTTCCAATCATATGGCACCAGTGCATAAAATCATGCAGATACAGCACAAGAACCTCAGTTAAAGTTAATCAGAATAGGGAGAAAAATGTGATCTTGACTCTGACTGTGGCATGGTTGTTGATGCCAGACGAGCTGGTAAATATTTCAGAAACTGCTGATCACGTGGGTTTCCCCACAGTCTCCAGTTGACACAGAATGAGGTGGGGGGAAAAATTCAGTGAATGGCAGGTCTATGGCTGGAAAGAGAGGTCAGAGGACAATGGCTAGACTGTTTCAAGCTGCCAGAAACTCAAATAACCACTCTTTACTATCATGGTGACCAGAAAATCTCAGAATGCACAGTTTTACTAAGTTCCAGCATTTGTATTATTGTATGAAATATGGATATTTATTTGTCATTAATTCACTTATCCCCCACAATTTAAAAAAATATATTTTTTGGAACATTTAGCTCTGGCCACTTAAATTCTTATAATCTGATGAATATGTGAACTCATCTTTTGCCAATCCATCTATTACTAGGATTTTGCCGTATCTTCAAAACTGTGGTGTCACATAACTCAGTAGCATCTGTCCATCAATAATGATATTTAAAAAATGTGTACTTTCGTAAAGAATGTGGTCCCTGCCTATCAATCTGTCATTCCAAGGTAGGGCTTAATGTACTCAAACAGATATAACACATGATAGATGGATATGCACAAAATTTGTAAGGAATATACACTCACTGTACACATTATTAGGGACACCTGCACATTAATGCAGTTATCTAATCAGCCAATCATGTCACAGCAGGGCAAAGCAAAAAAAAATCAGGCATATACACTGCTGTGAAAAAGTATTTGTCCCTACCCTGATTTCTTCTGCTTTTGTGTATATCTCATAGCAAATAGTTTTAGATTTTCAAACGAAATACAACATAAAACAAAGGCAACCTGAGTAAACACACAATATAGTTTATTTATTTATTTTTTTGCTGAAGCAAAAAAAGTTATCTAACACCGATCTCCAATGTGAAAAACTATTGCCCCCTTAAACTTAAAATCTGTTTGTGCCTCCTTTAGCAGCAATAACTGCAACCAAACACTTCTGATAACTGGAGATCAGTCTTTTGCGTACTTCTAGGACTAGGACTTACACCTATGCTTTGGATCACTGTCTTGCTGCATATTCCGGTTGCGCTTGAGTTTCAGCTTACAGACTGAAGACAGGACATTCTCCTTTAGGATTTTCTGGTAGAGAGCAGAATTTATGTTTCCCTCAATTATTGCAAGTTGCCCAGGCCCTGAAGCAGCAAAGCATCCCCATCACACTTCCACCGCCATGCTTGACCGTAGGTTTGATGTTCTTTTTGTGGAATTCTGTGTTTGGTTTACACCAGATGCAATGGGATCCCTCTATTCCAAACAGTTCCACTTTCAATTCATCAATCCAAAGAACATTCTCCCAAAAGGTTTGAGGATAATCAAGGTGTGTTTTGGCAAAATTCAGATGAGCCTTAATGTTCCTCTGGGTTAGCAGTGGTTTTCGCCTCGCCATTGTTCCATGGATGCCATTTTTGCCCAGTGTTGATAGTGGAGTCATGAACAGTGACCTTTATTGATGCAAGAGATGCATGTAGGTCCTTTGATGTTGTCCTTGGCTCTTTTGTGACTTGCTGGATGAGTAGTTGCTATGCTCTTGGAGGACTTTTGGAAGGTTGGCCACTTCTGGGAAGGTTCACTACTGTGCCAGGTTTTTCCATTTGGAGATAATGGCTCTCACTGTGGTTCGTTGAAGTCCCAGAGACTTTGAAATAGCTTTGTAACCAGACTGATGTATTTCAATCACCTTCTTCCTCATCATTTTTGGAATTTCTTTCAACTTTGACATAGTGTGTTACTGGGTAAGACCTTTTAACCAACTTCATGCTGTTGAAAAAGTTATATTTAAGTGCTGATTTGATTGAACAGGGTTTGCATTAATCAGGTTCTTAATCTGGTTGCATCTAGTCCAGCTGAACCCCATTTTGAAGTTTTGTATATTTGGGGAATTAGTAACATTGGAGGCAAATACATTTTCAGGCCCAGTTGGCATTGGATAATATTTTGAGAATAGATAATATTTTTTGCTTCAATAAATAACATTATCATTTAAAAACTGTATTTTGTGTTTACTCAGGTTGCATTTGTTTTATCTTAGATTGTGTTTTAATTTCTGAAACAATTTAGTATGAGATATACACAAAAACAGAAGTAATCAGATACTCAATCAATACTTTTTCACAGCACTGTCATACTTTTTCAGGTCAAGACCTTCAGTTAATATTCACAACAAACATCAGAATGGGGAAAAGGTGTGATTTTTCTGAATTTTTACCATGGCATGGATGTTGGTGCCAGATGGGCTGCTTTGCGTGTTTCAGAAACTGCTGATCTCTTGGGAATTTCCCACAAAACAGTCTCTAGAGTGTACACGGAATGGTGTGAAAAACAAACAACATCCTCTGAACAGAGGATCTGCGGGATTAAACACCTTGTTAATGAGAGGGATCAGAGGAGAATGACCAGACTGATTCGAGCTGACAGTTAGTCAGTAGTAACTCAAATAAGCACACTTTATAACCATGGTGAGCAGAAAAGCTTCTCAGAATGTACAACACATCAAACCTTGAGGTGGATGGGCAACAACAGCAGAAGACCACATCTGTTTCCACTCATGTCAGCCAAGAACAAGGATCATGGGCTCACCCAAACTGGACAGTTGAAGACTGGAAAAAGACCAGGCTATTTTTTATCTAATCTTCACCTGTCTGGTCTGGGTGAGCCTCTGCCCATGATAGCCTCAGATTCCTGTTCTTGGCTGACAGGAGTGGAACCTAATGTGGTCTTCTGCTGTTGTAGCCCATTCACCTCAAGTTTTGATATTTTGTACATGCTTCTGCTCACCATGTTTGTAATTGTGTTACAAAATTGTGTTTTGTATAAGTGCTTATATGAGTTACGGAATGGGATGGATAATGGATGGTGGTAGTTCGACTATCGTACAATGAGCTTATCTTAAGAATGGCTCAATGCAAATGGTGGTCCAGCAAAGTGAAGAGCTGTTATTCAGTGTTATTGCAGGTGATACAAATGACCTCCTGTACTACTCCTTTCTACAGCAGAGCTGAATGAGTCTTCTACTAATTAACTAGTATGTCATGGAGGGGATGCTGTTCATTGTCCAGAATGGCAATGTCCAGAGTGTCCTCTTTTCCATCACTACCTTGAAACTGTCCAGAGAGCAGCCCAAGATCGAGCCAGCCCTCTCCATCAGTTTGTTGAGTTTTTTGCATCTCCAGCTCAAATGCTGCCTCCCCAGCATACTGCTGAAAAGAAGATTGCACTGGCTACCACAGACTGGTAGAAGATCTCTAACATCTTGCTGCAAACATTAAAGGACTTGAGGTTCCTCAGAAAATAGTCTCTGCTTATCCCTTTCTTGTACACAGCCTCTGAGCTGACCTTCCAGTCCAGCTTGTTGTCGAGATGGACACCAAGGTATATGTCGGTGGCATCCTGCTCAATGTACTGACCCATGATGGAAATTGGGCTGGTTGTGGTCCTCTTCCTCCTGTAGTCCACCACCATCTCCTTGGTCTTAGCCACACTGAGGAGCAGCCGGTTCTTTCCACACCACTCAACAAAGTTGTTGACCAGGTCCATGTACTCCTCTTCCTGTCCGCCCCTTATGCACCCGAACACCACCGAGTAATCAGAAAATTTCTGAAGATGGCAGAGATCTGACCTGTACTGAATGTCTGTGGTGTACATGGGTGAAGAGGAAGGGAGAGAGCACAGTTCCCTGTGGTGCTCCAGTGCTGCTCAGCAGGCACTCAGACAGGCAGGCTCCCAATCGCACAAACTGGGGTCTGTTCGATAGGTAGTCAGTGACCCAGGAGATCATGGACATGTCCACATGCATTCTTCTTATGATCTCTCTCAGCTGAAGAGGTTGGATGATGTTAAATGAACTTGAGAAATCAAAGAAAGTGATTTTCACTGTGGTGGTGTTGTAGTCCAGATGGGAGTGGGCCCTTTGAAGTAGATATATGCCCGTGTCATCCACACCTACCTGTGGCTGGTAAGCAAACTGCAGGGGGTCCAGAAAAGAGCTGACCTGAGGTCTTAGATGGAACAGCACCAGTCTCTCTAGGATCTTAAAAATTAAATGTGTCTACATCAAAAAATACCATAAAGAGCAATAAACAGTAGTAAATAAAAAGTCAATATTTGGTGTGACATAAAAATAAAAATAGTAGTTTCCGGTACAGTTTGTGTAGTTTTATAAGGAAATTAGCTGGTAAGTTTTATTGAGCATCTTGCAGAACCAGCCACAGTACTTCTGGAGACTTTGACTTTCGCACTTGCTTCTTATTTTTGCAGCAAAACCCAGCAGCCTTCATTGTGTTTTTTGTCTGAAAAGCGGTCTCTTACATAATATGCTGCTTTCTTTAATGACATACAAACATTTTCCTGTAACATTTAATTTTGTGCTAGAAAACTAATGGTTGGGGAATCTAAAATGTTTTTTGTGCTGACTTGATAATGTAGAAGTCATCATATAAAAAATATATAACAAAGTTTGTACTAAAAAAAAAAGGGTGTCTAAAACTTTTGCACAGTACTGTATCTCTGATCCACAAGTTTTGATTTTAGGAGGTAAATGAGTGGTTATAGCACTGACTGAACAAGTTGTAGCTTTTACGTGCTTTCCACTCTGTAGGGAAACTAGGCTTCAATCCTAGTCAAATAATACAGAGGCCCAGTGGCCGCATATGTATTGTTGTGTAATGTGAAACCAGTGACTGTGACTATATGGTAATCAGTGATACTGCCTGAAGATGTTAGTTGATGTACAGAATTAGTCTTTTGTGTTGTGATGATGGCAAGGACAGCTTGGGTCTTTCCTTGGAACAGCATGCACAGGTGGCAGAAAGCATTGAGCCGCATCGTGGGGCATATTATGTGCAAGTGCAAACCAATGGATCCAGTAGTAGACTCTTGGTTCTCTCATAGCACCCGCACCAACTCCACATGACTCCACATGCTGAAGTGTCCTTGGGCAAGACACTGAACCCCAAGTTGCTCCCGAAGTTGCTGCCATTGGTGTAAATGAGAGACAGTGTAAAGCGCTTTGTAGAACCGCTAAGGTTAAAAAGCACTATATACAGTGCATCCGGATAGTATTCCCAGCGCTTTACTTTTTCCACATTTTGTTATGTTACAGCCTTATTCCAAAATGGATTAAATACATTATTTTCATCAAAATTCTACAAACAATACCCCATAATGACAACATGAAAGAAGTTTGTTTGAAATCTTTGCAAATTTATTAAAAATAAAAAAATGAAAAAATCACATGTACATAATGTCATTTATTATTTATATTTATACTCTTGAACTGAACTGTCACTTCATTTATCCAAGTTCTTCCACCACGAAAAAAAATGGGCTGATCTTGGGCATTAAAATCCCGGGCTAAAAATGGGTCCCACTCCGGCCCTGAGATGGACCTTTATTTAGGATACTCTGATTCCAGCCACTTCCCGGACGAGATGTCCGTCAAAGTTTAAGTTTATCACAGGTCCTTATTTGCACTGAAATATGTAGTATTTCATACTGGAAAAAAGCTCAATACATTTTTCAAAATATATTTTGGTTGCATCTGTGAATTAATAGAAATGTTACTGATTGTGTGAAATACACATTGTTTAATATCGATCGCAGGCCCCTGAATCGATCAAATAGAAATCGCATCGTGGCAGTAATTGAGGTATCAGAAAATATCGAATTGCTAGATCATATCGTCATGAAATTGCGATTTGCACTCCTATTCTTAGCACATCAGAGGTAAGATGCATATCTGCATGTCTTATATCGATTGTCCCCGGTAGGGCAATCGGTGAACTCATAATGGTCTCTTATGGGCTGAGACTGACCCCCCTTGTGGCTGTGGACCAAATACTGCAACTGGCAAGGCATCCACCCACAACACCCCACTCTGGTGTAACTTTGACAATTGCTGTTTCAAAGTCTGATTTCGGTGCCAAACCTGTCCTGGAGCCTGAGGCATACATGGACAGTGAAGCTTCCATTGAACATTCAACATTCTCATAACTTAAATAACACACAACTAAAATTCCTCTGGTCAGAATGAATGCATTCAGCGATCCCCCAGCGAGGGGAAAAAATCTCTAACCAGTGATTGTCGCTGTTTTGGTTGGATAGGCTTCCACCCAACGTGAAAATTTATGAAAGACCAACACATCCTGCTTACCTTGACATGGGGTAAGGGTGATGTAGTCAATCTGCAAGTGTTTAAATGGTCCTTCAGGTGCTTGGGTGTGAACTGCAGGAGTTGGCAACCCAGCTGTTTTGATGTTAGCCTGGCACAGAACACAGCATCACACAACATCGAATTCATATGCACGGAACTTAAGGTTCCACCATGTAGAAGAAAACCAGGGGAACCATACTTTGAACACCCACATGTCTTAGACTGTGGATTTGTTGGGCTAAATGTGGCAACAAAAAAAACATATTTTTTCCCTTTTGTCCATGCGTCAGTAGAATCTAGACCGTTATCCACCCAGGCCCATACTGCAAATGCGGGGGCATTAGAGTACATGTCCATCAGGGAAGACTGAATCTGCTGTGTGTCAGACTTACCTGCATCAGGGTAAGATCTTTCGATGGATGTTTTGATGGCCAGACGTGTTGGACATTTACACACTGACAAGGGTCAGACACAAATGAGGCATGTTTAATGGCATGCCTGTAGCTGTCAAAAAGGCAAGTCAACACCACATACTTTCAAAATCATGTGCAACACCAAAGGCATATTGTGAATCCATGTAAATCGTAGCAGTACAACCGATAGCTAGGATGCAGGCATTAGTCAAAGCCACAAGTTCAGCAACTTGGGCTGAGAGCTAATCAGGGAAACAACCCTGAACTATCACTGAGTGTGATGAGCAAACAGCCCATCCAGCACCTCTGCATCCATTCAGGGCTTGGGCTGAACCATCTGTAAACAAAATCTTGTCTGCATTTTCCAGAGGAATCTCAGAAACGTTTGAAGGCAGTGATTGTGAACGCCTTTTCCCCATTCACACCCGAAATGACCGAGCTAATTCTAGCTAGACGAAGACCAAAATCAAAAACACATGCATTTTCACGTTCGAGTCCCTCTCATATCTGGAAACAACATTCAAAGGGTGCAAGTTGTATAACTGAATTTCATGTGTCATCTGAGTCAGGAATGGACCCTTGCCCATTTCTCTGGGATGTTTAAAATCTTGTGCTCAGAACACGAACACAGTGGCTGATGTCTTTGTTACTTTTGCCTGCTCATTCTTTTCTGACTTTGCCTCTTTAATCACCATTGGGGCTACCCCAATGGCTGCAGGATCTGCAGGTTAAGGTTTTTAAGAGATGGATACAGTTTCTTTACTTTATAAGATGAAGGCAGTCTGTTTTTCATAAATCTCAATCTTGGCTTGGAGAGAGTTAATGGAATGTAGAGACTGCTCACAAGTTTTTTTAAGCTGAGATAACAGTGAATTTATGGTTGGCACATTCCAGTGTCAGCTTAGCTCATTGCTCTCACGCTTTTTCTCATATATTAGGAAAGCATGTCACTGCCTGAACCGCTGCACTGATCCTCAAGGTCTTTATGCTTGATGCAGTTATCCAAAGCAGAAAATATTGCTCTCTACTCCACTCTGTTCGTTCTGGAATACCAAGCTCTTTACATAGCTTTGCCTTTTTCTTTACACACAACTTATTTAACATTTGCCCTAGCTCCCTCTCAAAACTGAGATTATCAGCAAAGCACAAGGATGACTCTCAAACTGGTGAGGAAGACTCTTCAGCACCCTTTGGACCCTGATTACTTGTTGTCATACTGTAAAAAACAGCGCTAACTCATTCTGTACAAATTTCTATTGAACCCCTATCAATCAAATTCTTATTTTATCATCAATCTGATTGTGTCACCTAGCAAGTTCTTTGATGGGATGACTCCCTCATTCATGCTAGCATATGTTTGTCAGAACCACAGGAACAGGATCACTGGATCAGATCTGATAAGTGATGTAATCTGTCATCTTTCTGGATGACCATCAAAACTGCAGTTTCATCAGAAGTAAGATGACTGAAGAAGGAGATCAAGAGCCAGGTTATTATGAAAATGTTTTATTGCATGCATAAAGATAACCTGGGCATTTTATAGTCTAAACAGAAGTTACACAGCAGCCTTTTATGCTGATGTGTGTATGCAAGAGGAAACACACAAGACCATATAAATAATGTACAAGGCTAAGATAGGAGAACACCACATATTGGAAACACCATACTAATACAGGGTAGAATTCCCCCTTGTGCTCAGAACAGCCTAAATTATTTGTGGTGTGGATTACACAAGGTGATGATCTGCTGCGATTCTGGTGTATGCTGACATGATTGCATTACATAATTTGTGCAGATTTGTCAGCTGTCATGCTGTGGGTCCGGGGAGTGAATTTCAAGGGGGGACGGCATTCAAAGGGAGAGGTTGTCCAAAGTAAATTATTATAGTGTTTTTCATCCTGCCCAACTGACTATCTCTCTCCCCTTCAATTTCTTCTGTCTCTTTCTTGCCTTTTTTGACTATCAATAAAAATAAGAATTAAAGCCCATAGTGGCTTGAGAATCTGCATAAATGACAGTTAAATCACTTTACAAACATTACATATCTCTCTTTGTAACTATTGACCAAGTTTTTATTTGCAATAAACATGTAGGCTGACATAATTGTGGATATAATACTTAGCAAGCTAGGATATTGAAAATGAATAATGAATAAGGCATTCAATACAGATTAAACCTGGATCATTTCAGGTACTGTACATGCATGCATATCATAGTTACTATCTCATCTGTTAAATTAACTGTTTCTGTTAAGATTTTTGGCTCCATTAAGACTCCGTTAACTTACCTGAGGTGGTTTTATCGGTCCTGTAGACAGTGTTCTGTCTTCATTCTTCTTTCTCCAGACATATCACTGATCCATTATGCTGAAAAGTTTCAGTTTTGTTTCATCGCTCCACAGAACAGAATCCCAAAACCTCTGTGTGTTATTTATATGATCTTGAGCCGATTTTTCTTGTGCTTTTGGGTTAGTAATGGCGTACGTCTTGGAGTTCTTGCAAGGAAACCTCCTGCGTTTAGTACGCGCCATACTGTGCTCACTGAAATCTCAATGCCTGTTGCCACCAAGTCTTGCTGCAGGTCTCGAGGGGTTTTCACAACCTGCCTTCTCAGAAATCTGGTTGCAGCCGTCGATAGCTTCCTTTTTCTGCCCCATCCAGGTACTTCATGTATTTTCTGCCCCAAGCCAGTTCAGGTATTTCACGTGTTCCAGCTCAAGCACACCTGGTGCAACTAATGAAGCCCTTGATTAGTTGCATCAGGTGTGCTTGAGACAACAACTGTTTTGCATACTTGTGCTGTTGTGAGGTATTCTATTCAGGGGGTTGAATAATATTGAGACTGGAGAAGTTATTATAAGTTGCATTTTCAGTTAAATTTGGAAACCACAGTTGAATTTGGAAACCACTTGAAGCATTCGGTGTGTTGAACTATTTCAGTTGCTTTTGTTTAATTTGTTCATTGCAAATAGCTGAAAGTCTGTAACTTTTGACAAAAAGCCTGATTTACAATGGGGGTTGAATAATTTACATATATATATATATATATATATATATATGTATAATATATACATACAATATGTATGTATGTATGAATCTATATATATATATATATATATATATATATATATATATATATATATATATATATATATATATATATATATATATATATATATATATACACAGATTCATACATACATACAGTGGGGGGAAAAAAGTATTTGATCCCCTGCTGATTTTGTATGTTTGCCCACTGACAAAGAAATGATCAGTCTATAATTTTAATGGTAGGTGTATTTTTTAACAGTGAGAGACAGAATAACAACAAAAAAATCCAGAAAACGCCTTTCAAAAAAGTTATAAATTGATTTGCATTTTAATGAGTGAAATAAGTATTTGACCCCTTCGACCCCTTTGACCCCTTCGTACTTGGTGGCAAAACCCTTGCTGGCAATCACAGAGGTCAGACGTTTCTTGTAGTTGGCCACCAGGTTTGCACACATCTCAGGAGAGATTTTGTCCCACTCCTCTTTGCAGATCCTCTCCAAGTCATTAAGGTCTCAAGGCTGACGTTTGGCAACTCGAACCTTCAGCTCCCTCCACAAATTTTCTATGGGATTAAGGTCTGGAGACTGGCTAGGCCACTCCAGGACCTTAATGTGCTTCTTCTTGAGCCACTCCTTTGTTGCCTTGGCTGTGTGTTTTTGGTCATTGTCATGCTGGAATACCCATCCACGACCCATTTTCAATGCCCTGGCTGAGGGAAGGAGGTTCTCACCCAAGATTTGACGGTACATGGCCCCGTCCATCGTCCCTTTGATGCGGTGCAGTTGTCCTGTCCCCTTAGCAGAAAAACACCCCCAAAGCATAATGTTCCCACCTCCATGTTTGATGGTGGGGATGGTGTTCTTGGGGTCATAGGCAGCATTCCTCCTCCTCCAAACACGGCGAGTTGAGTTGATGCCAAAGAGCTCGATTTTGGTCTCCTCTGACCACAACAGTTTCACCCAGTTCTCCTCTGAATCATTCAGGCAAACTTCAGACGGGCCCGTACATGTGCGTTCTTGAGCAGGGGAACCTTGCGGGCGCTGCAGGATTTCAGTCCTTCACGGCATAGTGTGTTACCAATTGTTTTCTTGGTGACTATGGTCCCAGCTGCCTTAAGATCATTAACAAGATTCTCCCATGTAGTTCTGGGCTGATTTTTCACCGTTCTCATGATCATTGAAACTCCACTAAGTGAGATCTTGCATGGAGCCCCAGACCGAGGGAGACTGACCGCTATTTTGTGTTTCTTCCATTTGCGATTAATCGCACCAACTCTTGTCACCTTCTCACCAAGCTGCTTGGCGATGGTCTTGTAGCCCATTCCAGCCTTGTGTAGGTCTACAATCTTGTCCCTGACATCCTTGGACAGCTCTTTGGTCTTGGCCATGGTGGAGAGTTTGGAATCTGATTGATTGATTTCTTCTGTGGACAGGTGTCTTTTATACAAACTGAGATTAGGAGCACTCCCTTTAAGAGAGTGCTCCTAATCTCAGCCCGTTACCTGTGTAAAAGACACCTAGGAGCCAGAAATCTTGCTGATTGATAGGGGATCAAATACTAATTTCCCTCATTAAAATGCAAATCAATTTATAACTTTTTTGAAATGCGTTTTTCTGGATTTTTTTATTTTTTAAAATAGCACCCAAGGGGAGCATATAAAGTGAAAAAAGAAGAGAGCCTAAAATAGACCCTTGGGGCACACCACATAATAGGGGAGCCAACGAAGAGGAAAACTTCCCAATGCTTACTGAGAAGGTTCTATATTTAAGGTAAGAGGCCAACCACTGCAAGGCGACACCCCGAATACCCACCACATTTTCCAACCGATGTAACAAAATACTATCCAGTAATACGATCCAGTATCAAGAGCTTGCAACAGGTAATTTTTGACCTTCAACAGTGCAGTTTCCATACTGTGCATTGATCTAAAACCCGACTGAAATGTATCTAAAATATTGGACATACTGAGATAGGAACTCAACTGACAATACACAACTCTCTCTAAGAGCTTTGAAATAAAAGGTAATTTAGAGATGGGTCGATGGTCAAGGTTCAATGTTATCTGCATGCTTTTCTCCTCACCACATTTGTAAAGAGTAATTATTTGAGTTACTATATCCTCCCTGGCAGCTCGGACCAATCTAATACAGGTGTTCCTAATAAAGTGGATGGTGAGTGTATGTCGTACAGTCAGGGCCACGATTATTTGGACATTGATAAAGGTATTGTTATTTTAGCTGTTTACCACAGTACATTGGAGTTGAAATTAAATAATAATACTCAAAGTGTTGACTTTCAGCTTTGATTTGAGGGTGTACATCCAAATTGGGTAAACATTGTTTTTGGGTAAACATAAGTTTTTATATGAGGTCCCCCTCTCATTATTAAACATTTAATAATGAGAAAAACATCATTAAGTACTATACTACAAGGGTCAAGGTCACACAGGGTGTTAGAGTTTCCCGAGTCGCTCACTTGCGAGCGGTGGACTCGAACACTTCCGCATTCCACTGCGCACTTTCCAGCGCTATTCAAAAACTCTCCGATAGACATTCCATTCATAAAAACTCACGTATTGTTTACCTCTGCCATGTGCCTTTTGTTTTCGTGCACGTCATGTCTCCGCCTCCTGTGTTTCCCCATGTGCTCATATTTTGGTTTGTGTCATGTCTCCACCTCCTGTGTTTCCCCATGTGCGTTTGTTATTGTATTGCGTCATATCTCTGCCCCGTTTCCTCATTGGTTCTCTGTCTAATGTGATTATCATGTCCAGGTGTCTTTGATTGTGGGTATTATTGGTGTGTGTTTAAAAACCCCGGTTTGTGTCCGCTTCAACGAGGAGTACTAGTATTAGTTTATCTTAGTATAAGTTTGTCATAGTTAATCATAGTCTTGGTTTTTCATAGTATTGTTATTCATAGTTCAGTTTGTTAGAATTTAGATGTTTAACCGTGCGCTTTGTTCCGGTGTTTCCCACATCACTACTCTTGTTTACTACAGCCTGGATTATAGTTTGTTTTTGTTCGTGTTATGGATTCTTATATTTGGAATAAACTTTTCTATATTCACTGACGTCTCCCCAGCGCATGCATCCTGACTCCCTCTTCCGACCAACACGTCTGTGTGACGTAACACAGGGTTAAATGTCTGAAATTGTTTTTCTTCAGTATCATCCTTCTTGTTTGAAATATATTTTAAAGGTATTTGAAACATGCAAATTAATAATAAGGACTAGACAACAAGTGTCCCTGTTGATGCTGTTGGCATCAAGTTCTACTTGTTCATTGCTGCAGATACAGACTTAGCTGTAATAATCACAACCACAATTTTCAATTAATTTCATTACTTTTCATTTGTGATCACCTTACTAGAATTAGAACATAGTAATTTTTAGTAGACATGAGAAAATAATGGGCCAGAAAAGGCATGGCACCCTTCAACAAATAATAAAGGTATATTAATTTACCAATACCATCATTATGCTAATTATGTATATAAGTATTTCACTGAATTTTATGGAGGGCCCTCTCAGTGCTCATCTCAAATACTGTGTCTGACCCAACTCTATATAGTACATTCACATTTATAGCATTTTGCTATAAATAAAGTCCTTATCCAGAGCAATTTACAGAAATGCTTTGTAGTTTCTATCAAAACCATATAGTAATACTGGAATAATATTCAAAAACTATTAATATGATTTCTTTCCAGTACAGTGGTAAAACAATGATGTTCTATCCATCAAAGGACAATGGGTAATATTATTGTGGCTTTTAAATTACTGTTCCGGTGATATGGCATTTTGAATACTGCACTAATATGCACTCACTATGATGTGTTTTTTTTTTTTTTTTTCAGATGGAAGAAAGGTGAAGCCTGTCATGGAGGAAATGAGCATGCAGATGAGAAACTTGAAAAGAGTGACTATGGAAACACCACAGATGAGGACGAGGATCCAAAAACTCAGAATCTGAAACCTAGCAATAAAGGTTGAGTAGCATTACATTTTACAGTTTATATTCCTCTGCAAATATTAATATTTTGTATGTACAAGTTTAAGCACTTATTTAAGCTTATTTACTTATTTAACTTATTTATTTAAGTTTAAGTTTATGGCTTACTGCATATTGCTTTATGTAATGGTTTAAAGATGTCATGCCTGGCTTCCATTGCCACTTCAAGAGCACTGTGAAACCAGAATCCACCACCACTCCACACCAGCCTTTAGCATGCTCCCATGAACTTTTCTACTGATTCCACAAACTTATTCTACACTACATGAAGGTGTACATAATATCCATATGTGGGCCTTCCCCAAACTGTTGCCACACAGTTGAAAGCGCACAGTTGGTATAGAATGTTTTTATTTAGTTTATTTATTTTGGTTCTGTGCTTGAGCTTATTTCATCAGAGAGAATAGGGTGCACAGTCAAGGAAGTTCTAGCTTGTGGGGTTTTCACCACATTAACCCTACATCACTAGGTGTTACTTATGAAAGGTGTCAATTTCAGCATGTCAATAAATTTTGAAAGGGTCGTTCCATCTCAAGTGCTCCAATGCAGCTTACTCGACAGTTCTTAATTTTCTTTTTCTTTTTTTTTTTTCTTTGACTGATTACCTTTGTGTGTTGGCATTGCAAAACCAACAGGTTTTTATTATTTTTATTTATTTATTTTAAAACTTGGTTTAACTATGACGGCCATCTTTGTGCCATGGCACACAACAAATATTGGTTATACAGCTGTTTACGGAAACCTCAATATCTCGGATTAGGATGAGAAAAAAAAACAAAAAACAAAAAACAAAAAACGATCTCTAGAGCACATTACAAGGTACATGGACATTTTGCACATTGCAGAGTTTAGCTCCAACCCAAATCAAATACCCCTGAACAAGCTAACCAAGGACTTCAGGATTACTAGAAAATTACAGGCAGGTAAGTTTGGAGGTTGGAGCTAAACTCTGCAGATTTAAATAACCCTGTGATAGAAAAATAGCTTTTTCAATCACTTATTCAACAGAAATACCAATAGATGTGATATTCTTCTGTGGAAAAAAGTAAGTACACCCTTGGGCTCACAAGGTCCCCCTTGCCCCCTTTAGAAGAAATAACTTCTTGTAGGCATTTTGCATAATTGTCCACCAGTCTGACATCGGTTTGCTGGAATTTTATTTATTTATTTTTTTCTTGTTTGAGGGTTTTCTTGCATGTACTGCCTGTTTCAAATCCCCCCACAACATTTCAATGGGATTCAAATCCAGGCTTTGAGTAGGCCATTCCATAAACCTCCGTTTCTTCTTTTTGAGCCATTCCTTGGTGAATTTCCTAGTGTGCTTAGGATCATTATCTTGTTGAAAGGTCCACTTTAGGTTAAACTTCAACTTTCGGACAGATGGCCTCAATTCTGATATGATGCAGAATTCATAGTTGAATCAATGAATGCAATCTGTCTAGTCCCTGGAGCAGTGAAGTAAACCCAAACCATAACATTTCCACCACCGTGCTTCACAGTTGGTATAAGGGTGCTTCTCTTGAAGAGCTGTCTTTGGTCAGCATCAAACATTTCTGCTGTCACTGTGGCCAAACAACTCTATCTTTGACTTGTCTGGCCAGAGCACATTATTCCAAAAGGTCTTATCTTTGCCTATATGCTCATTGGCAAACTGTAGTCTTGCTCTGTTCTTTTTAGACAGCAAAGGTTTTTTTCCTGGCATGCTCCCCATGCAGGCCAAATTTGTGCAGTCTCTTTCTGATTGTAGAAGCATGTACTTTGACACCAACAGTTGCAAGACTTACTAGCAGATCCTGTGATGAAATCCTGGGGTTCTTTGTGACTTCTTTTTGCATCAGACGGTATGCTCTTGGACTGAATTTGCTGGGACGGCCAGTCCTGGACATATTGGCAGTCGTTTGAAATCTGCGCCACTTGTTGCCAGACTCATAGGTATCCACAATCTTTTTTCTGAAGGCCTTATAGAACTATTTAGATCTTGGCATGATGACACCACAAAGGGAACACCAGACACTAGATGTGAGAGGTTTAAATAAGACAGGCTCCACCTGCACTCCCTAATCGCTGGCACCCAATCTTGAACACCTCATTCTAATTTTATTGATTTGAAGGTGTGATAAATGTAGGGGTGTACTTACTTTTTCCATGTGACTAATCTGTTTTTTGGTCATTTTAATTGTGAAAATTACTACAAAATGTCAATTTTATGTGTCATTTGATAGTATATCGCCTTTATTAATAGGCACTGTTTCAAATAGGATCAAATATTTGTATGTGCAAATGTATAAAAAAAATAAAATAAAAAAAACAATTTCCATGAGGTGTAGTTATTTCTTCACATGACTGTGTATGTGTGTGTGTATGTGTGTGTATATACACATGGATATGGTTTTTGTTTTATCCAGCTGTATTTACTCAGTGCAACTTATAACATCCAAGTGAAATATAACACCACCATGTCAGAAATTGTTTTTTTAAAAATTAAAAAAACAGAATCACTGAGTTGGAAAAAGGATCACCTCCTTGCCTTAATTTTTTAATTACAGCCTTTAGTCTGTTGGGATATGTCTCTACTAACTTTGCACATCTAGACTTTGCAATATTTGCCCACTCTTCTTTGCAGAACTGCTCAAGTTCCGTTAAATTTGATGGTGACGGTTTGTGGACTGCAGTCTTCAAGTCATTCCACAGATTTTCAATGGGGTTTAAGTCTGGGCTCTGACTAGGCCATGCAAGGACATTCACCTTTTTCTCCTTCAACCACTGTGTGGTCAGTTTTGCTGTGTGCTTTGGGTCACTGTCATGTTGGATGGTAAATCTTCTTCCCATTGACAACTTTCTGGCAGAGGGCAGCAGATTTTCCTCAATAATTTGAAGGTATTTTGCCCCATCCATACTTCCTTCTATCCTGACAAGTTCTCCAGTCCCAGCTGCAGAGAAACACCCCCATAACAGGGTATTACCACCTCCATGCTTTACTGTGGGAATGATGTTTTTTGGATGGTGAGCTCTATTGGATTTCCACCAGACATATAATTTGGTGTTGAGGCCAAATAATTCAATTTTAGTGTCATCTGACTATAACATCTTTTTCCATGTGGCCTCAGAATCTTCAAGGTGCGTTTTGGCAAAGCTCAGTCGTGACTGCATGTGGTCTTTCTTGAGGAATGGCTTTTTCCTTGCAACCCTCCCATACAAGCCACATTTGTGGAGAGTTTTTGATATTGTTGTCACATGCACACAATGACCACTCTTTGTCATAAATTCCTGCAACTGCTTCAGAGTTGCTGTAGGCCTCTTGGTAGCCTTTCTGGCCAGTTTCCTCCTGGCTCTTTCATCCAGTTTGGAGCAACGTCCTGATCCAGGGAGGGTCTGTGTTGTACCAAATACCTTCCACTTCTTAATAATAGACTTCACTGTGCTTCTAGGCATTGATAAAACCTTTGAAATTTTTTTGTATCCATCTCCTGACTTGTGCCTGTCCACAACTTTATCCCGGAGATCTATTGACAGTGCCTTGCCACACATAGTTGATTGTTTGCTTCACTTGCACTACCAATGACTGAAATGCTCCAGGAAAGCTCTTGCTGAGCTAATCAAAATGACCACAGCTAATCACAGTTGAAAGTCAGATGTCTTTGTGTGCCATTGAGAAGGTGATTAGCTACACCTTATTGAGTTACAAGTCATTTTTAGGAGGGGGGGGGGTGATCCTTTTTCCAACTCAGTGATTCTGGCTTTATATTTTTTCTGACATGTTGGTGTTATATCTTTCACTTGGATGTTACAGTTGCACTGAGTAAATATGGCTGGATAAAACAAAAACTGTGTCCGTCTTCATTTTATATATATATATATATAAATAATATATATATATATAAGTGTGTATATATGTGTATATTAGTGTTGGGTCCACCTTTATTGGGTTCCAGTGAAGACCAAGTCCTTAACCAATCGAGTTCGAGCCCAAAAGGGGCCTAGTTGGACTCAAGTCTGAGTACTTAATTCCGAATCCGAGTCGAATCTGGCCGAGTCCGAGTAATTAAACTGAAAAAAGTAAAAAGTTTTGAAATTGCAATTGTAATTGCAATTTGCAATTGTAAACTCAACACTGAGCTGTTAAATTAGTATTTTAACCTTCACAAACCAATGGCAACATAAACGTAACAAAAAATACCACTATTACATCTTGCCATTGCCATTTAATATTTTTATTTCAAGTCATTAGCACCTCAACTAGTTTCCTATCAAAAAAAGGTTTCAATTAAAAAAAGGGATAAAGAGGTATATGTAGAACATTTATTATGTTACAAGTGTATGAAAATACAAATTCACCTGTTTTGTTATTGTATCACACTATATTGTGTCCTCCAGTTCGAGCTGACATTTCAATTATTTGATGCCTCTCCGCCACAGTTATATAGGCTGAGAGAGAGAGTACAGAGTAGAGTTACATTTAGCAGCATGTCATTACAACAAGCTTCATGCTTTATTACTGCTTTTAATCTGTCTATGATTGACAACAAACTAATTTCTGAACACAGCTCTGTTTTTGTAATTTTATTTCATTTTAATTCCTAAAAAAAATCCCTATCAGCAGGGTTTATGATATTTACTACATTAAGAAGTACATTTCACATTTTACGTTAAATTCAAGACTGGAATCACCCATGCTAATGTTTAGGGGTGGGCAATATGACTAAAAAGTTATTTTGCGATAACGATACATTTTCTCAGATAGGTCTATCAGTAGTATTCAAGGAATTAGGAAGTAGGAAATTGAATAAAGCAATTAAATGTAAAATAAAACAGACTTCACTGTATGACATAGTTATTCTTATTAAATTTATTGGTTATTTAGTCAAATGTGTTTTGTTATTTGATTAACATTAATGACACAGACAGCAGCAGGTTTATTAGACCTAATGCACATCCAATATATTGTATTGTCACACCTCTGATTTTTTCCCAACTGTTTACATTCACTTAAGATATAACCGACTGTTTACATGAATACTCGGCCAGACCTGCATTTTGACATGATGTGTGTGTATTTATTTGACCGTCCAAGTGTAATAAGCCACTAAAGAATAACTCAATTTGGTACTCGCACAATGAGGGGAGAAAACCCTCGGGTCAGGCAGGGAGACATTAATTTCTTATTGTCTTATTTTTATGTTGTTATTTATTTTTTATCTTTCTTTTCATGTTACACATGACCAGGGGTGTTAGCTGAACTTGTTAATCATCTGGGGCTGAGCCCAGATTGTTCACCATAATTTTTTTTTAATTTTTTAAAAACTTTTTAAAATGTACTTCTAAATAGACTGTTTGCATGCATTTTTTCTTGCTTGTAAGGGCTAATTGAAAATTGGACAGAAAGTTGGATTTATCATAAAATTCGCCTCGGGTGTATCTGCAGGACTACCAGACCGGTAAAATATAAAACTTTTTGGCTATCTAACACGAGACTATAGGCTAGTTTGGTGTCGCTAGCCAAGGGGAGGCACAACTAAGCTATCACTGTAGCTTAGTTTAGCTGCTACAGAGCCATGCAGAGTGTGTTATCTGTCCTTATGCTCAACTCATATCATATTCACGTAACATACATATTCACGAACTCATATAGACATTTACACACCTTGTTTTCCTGCTCAGCAAGAGAGGATGTTACTGTTTCAGTTTCAACCCCTTTACTGGTTTAAAAAATAAATTTAAAAATTAAATATCCATTTCCCCTCACAATGACTGTGAGCTAGTGTTTGGCAGAATTGAGACTGTCAGCCAATAAGACACGAGTATTTCCCCATGTTTTCCTGTTTGGCCTCGCCTCCAGAAATTATACAATTACAGACCGTCTTCTTTTACTGACGTTCAGTTAAGCAGTGACAAACCGCTCCAAGTGCAGAATTATTTGGGGCTAAAGAAAAAATCTTCGGGAGCCCCTAATGCCCAGGCCAGATTACACCCCTGCATATTACACCCCTGCAAATTTCCAAGTCCGTGTCAAGTTCAAGTACAAATTTACCCAAGTGTATGACAAGTCTGAGTTTGTTCATAATTGTACTTGAGTACCCCAACTCTAAAAAGTACCCCAACTCTAAAAAGTACCCCAACTTCTAAAGTGGAACTGTGAGTAATCTTGAGCATTTGGAATTTGGAATTAAGTTCTAAGTCTAAGGAACAAGAATGTGCAAAATCTGTAAAAATGTTGTGCCTTGTAATGTTCTCTAGAGGTACAAGTTGTTAAAACATTAGGTAACTTTAGGGCTAAATACATGGAGCCCAGTCATGATTCAGGTAACTTTACGGCTAAATATATGGAGCCCAGTCATGATTCCACTCAGGTATTTTTATGACATCATTGTAAAAGTTTACGGCACTGAAAGGCTAACTAGGCCCCTGGAGGCAGACATTACAAAAAAATGGTCAAAGCCATGTTTTGCAAGCACTGGAAGTGTCAGATGTAGACCCCTGGCTAAAACAGCCAGCATCTCCTTCTTCTTTGTGTTTACCTATCAGTGAATATAATTAATGTATAGTTGCTATTTCATATGTGGAACTTGTACTATTTAGTCTAAGTAACTATGAACTTGAATTGTGAAACCTGTAATGTTTGTACTATGTCAGAAGAATCAATAATCAGTAAAGTTTAATTTTTATGAATTGCTTTTTGGAAGTGCTGGCAAGCAACCCAATGGATGACAGTCAAAATGACATTGCGGATGTGGCACCAAGCTGAAAACGGCGTTGCCGTGGTATTCAACCCTTGGAATCCCAGACAAAAAGACCAGCTCTGGAGCAGAGTCAGACCTTAAGGTAAGCTCCTCACACTTGCAGCTTAGCATATGATATGTACTGAAGAATGTTGTGATGGTCAAACTTCACTACATGAAGAAAAGAGCATAATTTTTTTTCCTAGTACCCTTACATTTTTTAGTATGACCATTCCCCTTGTAAGGACATGCAGAGTAATATCCCTTGTCACCAGTAATATCCCTAGTCACCAGTAAATATATATATGAGGGGCAGTGGTAGCTCAGTGGTTAAGAAGTTGGGCTACTGATTGAAAGGTTGTGAGCAAGGCCCCTTAACCCTCAACTGCTACCTGGGCGCCGCAGCAAAAATGGCTGCCCACTGCTCCGGGTGTGTTCACGGTTTGTATAATATGTTCACTACTCACAACTCCTAATGTGTGTGCACTAACTTGGATGCGTTAAATGCAGAGGACAAATTCCAAGTATTACCATACACTGGCCTTCACATGTCACTTTCACTTTCACTTTCGTATACAGTACTGTGCAAAAGTTTCAGGCAGGTGTGAAAAAATGCTGTAAAGTAAGAATGCTTTCAAAAATAGACATTTTAATAGTTTGCGCTTTGTTAATTGATAAATATAATGTTAGGGATTTTGTAAAGTCAGGGATTTTGTAAGCATATAGTTAGGTGTATGATTAAATGATTATACCAAACAGGTGCTAATGATCATCAATTCAATATGTAGGTTGAAACACAATCATTAACTGAAACAGAAACAGCTGTGTAGAAGGAATAAAACTGGGTGAGGAATAGGCAAACTCAGCTAACAAGGTGAGGCTGCTGAAGACAGTTTACTGTCAAAAGTCATACACCATGGCAAGACTGAGCACAGCAACAAGACAGAATGTAGTTATACTGCATCAGCAAGTCCCAACTTTTTTGGAACGTGTTGCATGCATCAATTTCAAAATAAACGTGTATCTTAAAAAAACTATGCAGTTAATTAGGTAAAACATCAAATACCTTGTCTTTATATGTTTTTTTGTTTAAATACAAGTCAAAGTACATTTACAAATCACTCCTGTTTTTATTACCATTTTCCATACTGTCCCAACTTTTTTGGAATTGGGGTTGTAGAAGAAAAAATAAGCAACATGTGTGCCACGTAAATCAGCAGCTTGGGGTGGGGAATGCTTTTTTTTCCCCTTGGACTTTGGTGATGAGGAAGTCTCAATGGATACCCTGAGGATTGCTATGGATGGTTTCACTTAAATACCCTGAAAACTGTCTATGCCCAGGTCTCACTCATTGTTTGGTGGATAACTTCACTTGGATACCATAGATTTAAAGCTAAAAACTTGTACTTAAGATCCTTTCAACACACATGTTTATGTGTGGGTGTATGGGTGTGCCTTTAGCATACAGTTGTGGAAGAGTAATAACTTATAATCTCCCTGTTTGGTGTTACCCAGAAGAGGATGGGTTCCCTTTTTGAGTCTGGTTTCTTCATAACATCATCTCAGGAAGTTTTACCTCGCCACCACTGCCCCCAGCTTAGTAGGGAGCTAAATCTATATCTGGAATTTCTGCAAAGTTGCTTTGTCACAACATCCTTTGTTGAAAGCGATATAAATTAAAATTGAATTGAATCTGCCAATTTGACTTGCTACTCGGTTACATCTGCTCTCTGGACTGTGAGACATGGTTTCAAACTGGTATTGGAGTGGAATTGGATGTTTTTGAACACTCCAGTCCCAACTGATCTCTCTGCCACCAGTGTCTACAGAGCCACATTGTTTAAGGTGATTCAGGTGGTAAATCTGTCCATTCACAAAACCTCATAGTCAACTTCTCCAAACCAACTTTATGATCTTTATGATTTGTCAAGTAATTTTGAGCTAAAGGTGGGAAGTAATACAAGGCCCTAGTTGTCTTAGTTGGAAGCACCCACAGTTAGGTCTATAAGTATTTGGACAGTGACAATTTATGTATGTTTGCTTCTGTACAACACCACAATGGATTTGAAATGAAGTAATCAAGATGTCATTGAAGTGTAGACTTTCAGCTTTAATTCAAGGGGTTTAACGAATTTAACGAAATATTACATTCTGGCATATCACTGTCAAAGTCTACAATCAAGAGATGCCTTCATGAATGTAAATACAGACGGTTTACCTCAAGATGCAAACCACTGGTAACACTCAAGAATAGAAAGGCCAGATTAGGCTTTGCTAAAAAAATTATTTAAAAACCTCTTTAAAAAAAAAAAAAAAAAAACCCTGAACCAGTTCTGATGCAAGATTAACTTGTACCAGAATGGTGGGAAGAGAATAGTATGGTGAAGGAAAGGAAGGGCTCATGATTTAAAGCATACCACATCATCTGTCAAACATGGTGGAGGGAGTGTTATGGCATGGGCATGTATGGCTGCCTTTGAACCGGGTCACTGGTGTGTATTGATGATGTGACTGCTAATAGAAGTAGCAGGATGAATTCGGAAGTGTATAGAGCTATACTTTCTGCTCAGATTCAGTCAAAAGCTGCAAAACTGATAGGACAGCACTTCGTATTACAGATGGATAATAACCCAAAATGTACTGCGAAAGGAAGTGAATAGCTTCTTAAGGCAAAGCAAAGAAATGTTCTTAAATGTCAGATGACCTCAGACCAACTGAGCATGCTTTTCACTGCAGACAAAGGTGAAGGCAAAAATAGCCACATACAAGCAGCAATAAAGGCCTGGCAAAGCATCTCAAGGGAGGAAACTCAGCATTTGGTGATGTCCATGGGTTCCAGACTTCAGGCAGCCATTAACTACAAAGGATTTGCATCCAACTATTACAAATAATCCTTATAATTGTGTTTAGTTTGTCCAATTACTTTTGAGCCTGTGAAAATGGAGGGACTATGTAAAAAATGGCTGTAATTCCTAAACGGTTAATGCAGTATTTTTGTTAAACCCCTTGAATTAAAGCTGAAAATCTACACTTCAATTAGATCTTCATTCAAATCCATTGTGGTGGTGTACAGAGGCAAAATGACAAAAATTGTGTAACTATAATACTTATGGATCCAACTATAGAGCAATTGATGCCTCTCCTGAGCTTGGAGAAAAATTCTCCCTCGCAGGTCCAGGGTGTTGGACCCTCCTCCCAGTTTTCTTTAAACATGTCCAACCGGGCTTTCACCTACAGTGGGCATAGAAAAGAATCACCCCCTTTAAAATAATCACATTTTGTTGCTTTTCAGCCTGAAATGAAGATAGACACAGTTTTTCTTTGATCCAGCTGTATACTCAGTGCAACTTATAACATCAAAGTGAAACATATAACACCAACATGTCAGAAATAAATTTAAAAAAATAAAAAAACAGAATCACTGAGTTGGAAAAAGGATCACCCCCCTCCTAAAAATGACTTGTAAACTCAATAATGTGTAGCTAATCACCTTCTCAATGGCACACAAAGCCATTTCACTTTCAACTGTGATCAGTTGTGGTCATTTTGATTAGCTCAGCATGAAAAGAGCTTTCCTTTAGCATTTTGTAGTGCAACTGAAGCAAACAATCAACTATGGGTGGCAAGGAACTGTCAGAAGATCTCCAGGATAAAGTTGTGGACAGGCACAAGTCAGGAGATGGATTCAAAGGCTTTATCAATGCCTAGAAGCACAGTGAAGTCTATTATTAAGTGGAAGGTATTTGGTACAACACAGACCCTCCCTGGATCAGGACGTCGCTCCAAACTGGATGAAAGAGCCAGGAGGAAACTGGTCAGAGAGGCTACCAAGAGGCCTACAGCAACTCTGAAGCAGTTGCAGGAATTTATGACAAAGAGTGGTCATTATGTGCATGTGACAACAATATCACAAATTCTCCACAAATGTGGCTTGTATGGGAGGGTTGCAAGAAAAAAGCCACCCACGACTGAGCTTTGCCAAAACGCACCTTGAAGATTCTGAGGCCACATGGAAAAAGGTGTTATGGTCAGACGAATTATTTGGCCTCAACACCAAACGATATGTTTGTACAGCTCACCATCCAAATAACACCATTCCTACAGTAAAGCATGGAGGTGGTAATATTCTGTTATAAAATCTGCTGCCCTCTGCCAGAAAGTTGTAAATGGGAAGAAGGTTTACCTTCTAACATGACAATGACCCAAAGAACACAGCAAAAATGACCACACAGTGGTTGAAGGAGACAAAGTTGAATGTCCTTGCATGACCTAGTCAGAGCCCAGACTTAAACCCCATTGAAAATCTGTGGAATGACTTGAAGGCTGTAGTCCACAAACGGTCACCATCAAATTTAACTGAGCTTGAGCAGTTCTGCAAAGAAGAGTGGGCAAATATTGCAAAGTCTAGATTTGCAAAGTTAGTAGAGACATATCCCAACAGACTAAAGGCTGTAATAAAAAAGAATAAGGCAAATTAAAGCAAGGGGGTGATCCTTTTTCCAACTCAGTGATTGTTTTTTTTAATTTATTTATTTATTTTTTTATGTTGGTGTTATATCTTTCACTTGGATGTTATAAGTTGCACTGAGTAAATACTGCTGGATAAAACAAAAACTGTGTCTGTCTTCATTTCAGGCTGAAAAGCAACAAAATGTGATTATTTTAAAGGGGGGTGATTCTTTTCTATACCCACTGTATACAATAACTCAAATAGAGAAAACCATGTGGAGGCTTGTGACACCTCCCAGATGGCAAATAATAGGGCTTCCAACCATTTATCCCAATTAAGACTATTCCTATGCATAAATTTACGAATAATATTCTTAAGTGTTTTATTTAAGCATTTCACTACCCTGTCCACCAAACATTCTCACAGATGATCTTTCTTTTTGAAAACAAACTACTCCCCTCCAGCAGGTCCTGGTCGTACAGCCCTATAGTAATGTCTAATCAAGCAGTTGTTATAGTTAACATCCTCCCTCATGTTTCCCTGGCATTCTTTCCCTGTTTTAGTTAATTTCTTCACTCTAACCCAATGTTGAATTTCTAAATAACCATTTCGACCTTTTAATTTCTACCAATGTCAATCAAGATGTCTCATCTGGTGTGATATGGGAGTCATTCAAATCCTATTTGAGAGGAGAAAAAAAACTTATTCTGCTAACCAGAAAAAGCTTGCCTCTGAGATGACTTCCTGATTCTCCAGAACTTTATCCGAACTTCAGTCTAGATGCATAGAATCACTGAATTCCCTTCAGAAAGGGAATTCCTGAATTCCCTCACTGCAATGTTGGATTTGCCTCCAAAGGCGCTGTTTGTTCTCAGTCCCTGCCATGTGGCAATGGGAGTCTGCAATGGGAGTTAGTGAGCTGGAAATGAGACTCCATCCACTCCCTTTACCCGAGTTTAGTAGCTTTCACTGCGCGTTGGAAAGCATAGCACACCGCTTTGTAGTCACTCATATTCCCCGACATGAGCCCTGCATTATACGCGGCTGTGCGAGCATACACCGCAGCTCCGCTCATTTTATCCACCCATGGTTTCTGGTTTTAGATAGTCCTTATTGTTACGATGTGTTGTATCCTCAATTAACATGCTAACAAATTGTGGAATCCACGCTGTGTCCCTGGGTCTACAAATGTGGACATGAGATCCTCAGCCAATTAGACAGCTTCAGTCACTGAGTCTGACTGGTGGCACTGGAACCACTTTGGCATCCTGGCTAGCAGTTGAGTGATGAACTGTTGCAATGCCACCCACTCAGTGACCTTCTCCAGATGTGCTGGGTCAAATATCATCCAGTGCTTGCAGGAGTCAAGGAGCTGCTGGGCATAGGTGAAAAGCCTACATAAAGGTAACCAAAAGTAAAGGAACAGTCACAAAAATAGGAATGGGGGGAAAAACGCAACACAAAGGCAGGGTAGTATTCCACAAATATCAAGGCATAAATCCACAGAATCTCAAGGCGTTAATCCACAGAATCTCAAGGCATAAATCCACAGAATATCAAGGTATAAATCCACAGAATATCAAGGCGTAAATCCACAGTTCAGAAAACGCGGCGTGAGTGCAATTGTACAGAACGTTTGTTTGTTCATTCGTTCGTTCAGTTCAGTTCATTCATCTAATTCAATACTCCGTCTTTAGGTGGAGAAACAAAGGGGTTTAAATAATAATAAACGAGGGGAAACACAAAACACCTGAAACTCATAATGAAACGTAAAACAGAGAACCAATGAACAAACGGGGGCGGAGACATAACATGAACCAAAACAAAGGAGCACATGGAGAAATAAACAAAGTGAAAGTCTATGGATTGGGGATTGCGCTACTCACTGTCCTCGGCAAGCAGCGCGAGGGAAAAGTCCAACCGAGTTTGTGAAATGGGAAATTGCGCTACTCGCTAGCCTCCGCGAGCAGCGCGAGGGGAGGAAACCCTAACAGAGCCCCACCCCAAAGGCACTTCTCCCAAAGCGCAAAAACTTCCATCCACTCTGGCGGACCTGAGCCCCTGGGCAGGATAACAATCTCCACCCCCCAGGTCCTGAGACAGGCACAGTCCATAGTTCCGAGGTCAGAGCGGAGCGTGGTTGGCCGTCCCGTCGGCCACAGGCGTGAGCGAGGCGTGGCTGGCCGTCCCGTCGGCCACAAGCGTGAGCGGGGCTTGGCACTTGGCTTGGAATGTGGCGTGAGACTTGGCTTGGAACTAGGCGTGAGACTTGACGTGAGATTTGGCATGGAACTTGGACTGGTACTTGACTCGGATCTTGACTCGGTGCTTGGACTGGTACTTGGACTGGAACTTGGAATGGCGCTTGACTTGGTGCTTGACTCGGCACATGACTTGGCGCTTGACTTGGAACGTGGCCTGGAACCTGGACTGGAATGTGGCCTGGAACCTGGACTGGAATGTGGCCTGGAACCTGGATGGGAACCTGGATGTGAACTTGGAACCGAACTCGACTTGGTGCTTGGCTTGGTGCTTGGCTTGGTGCTTGGACTGGGACTGGAACTGGAACTTGGACTGGAACGTGGACTGGAACTTGACTCTGGGCATAGATTGAGTCATGGACTGGGACATGAATCTGGACATGAACTGGGGCATGAATCTAGGCATGACTCTGGGCATGAACTGAGGCATGGACTGAGGCCTGGACTGAGGCATGCACTGTGGCATGGACTGAGGTATGGACTGGGACATGAATCTAGGCATAACTCTGGGCCTGAACTGAGGCATGGATTGGGACATGAATCTAGGCATGACGCTGGGCATGGACTGAGGCATGGACTGGGACATGACTCTGGATCTGACTCTGGGCATGAACTAAGGCATGGACTTGAACTTTGACAGGAATATAAACAAGGACTAGGACAGTAACCTGGACATGGACTTGGACATGGACTAGGGCAGGAACCTGGACATGGACTTGGACTAGGACATGGACTAGGACATGGACTTGGAAAGGAGGCCATCCCATGGACTTCTGACATGAACTTGGCTTGGGAGGAGGTCATCCCATGGACCTCCGACCTGGAATTAGCTTGAGCGGAGGTCCCCTCGCGGACCTCCGGCAGGAACATGGCTTGAGCGGAGGTCCCCTCGTGGACCTCCGGCAGGAGCGTGGCTTGAGCGGAGGTCTGGTTAACCTCCAGGTGGAGCTTCACTGAGGAGACCTCCTGTTGGGTCTCTGGCTGGAGCTCTGGGTTGGCACGCCGCAGAGTGGCCTGTCCGATGCACCCCCCGGTCGCGCATTCCTGGGTCCGGGGCTGAGAGGTGCAGGCCGCCACATCGGCCAGCTTCCTCCCATAGTGCTCGATAAACAGCTGGCTGGGCCGATCGGACAGGCGGTCCCTCCCCAAGAAGTTCTTGAGGTCGGGCTGGAATTCGGCATTCCCGAACACCTGGATCAGTAGATCCACAAAGCCAGAAACTGTATGGAGCTTTGTGGATCCACTGGCGAGGTGAAGCTCCGCCCACTGGCAAGCGGAGCCGACCAAACGGGATAGGAGGAACCCCAACCACTGTTCCTCATCAGGCTTGGGGTCCTCCAAACTAAGAAAGTACAATTGTGCCTGCAAAAGAAAACACTGGGGCCAAGTGGAAAAACCATCGTAGGCATCCGGGGGATAAATAAAGATCCGCTGGGAAAACGACATTGAATCAAAGGGGGGAACAAAAAATGTGGCGCGGCATGCCCTAAATTTCCCCACTGCATCCATTTTGGGCGGAGTATTCTGTTACGAATGGTACGGAAGGGCTGGATGCAAGTGCTGGGGAAACAGTCAGTTTATTAAGGATAACCAAAAGTAAAGGAACAGTCACAAAAATCGGGATGGGGGAAAAAACGCAACACAAAGGCAGGGTAGTATTCCACAAATATCAAGGCATAAATCCACAGAATCTCAAGGCATAAATCCACAGAATATCAAGGCGTAAATCCACAGAATATCAAGGCATAAATCCAGTCCAGGAAATGCGGCGTGAGTGCAAACGCACAGAACGTTCGTTCGTTCGTTCGTTCATTCAGTTCGTTCGTTCAGCTCAGTTCATTCATCTAATTCAATACTCCGCCTTTAGGCGGAGAAACAAAGAGGTTTAAATAAAGTGAATAAACGAGGGGAAACACAAAACACCTGAAACTCATAATGAGATGTAAAACAGAGAACCAATGAACAAACGGGGGCGGAGACATAACATGAACCAAAAACAAAGAACCAATAAACATACAGGGGCGGAGGCATGAAGTAAACCAAAACAAAGGAGCACATGGAGAAATAAACAAAGTGAAAGTCTATGAATTGGGGATTGCGCTACTCACTGTCCTCGGCGAACAGCGTGAGGGAAAAGTCCAACCGAGTTTGTGAAACGGGAAATTGCGCTACTTGCTAGCCTCCGCGAGCAGCGTGAGGGGAGGAAACCCTAACATCATTATGTAACATGCAACGCTGCCTGATCCAGACATATGTAATCCATGCAAATCTGAATTCAACATTAACAATTCACCATCGTATTCTAATGTGAAGGACTCAGATAACACATCTGTAATAAAAATAAAAGACATTACAAAAGAGTTTGAAAATAAGTTCAGGTTTGTGCGGGACTGTGGGTAGGCTAATATTACAGTCAAATCTTGCTAATTATTCATCAATTGATATAGGCAGCGTTTAAAAAGAAATATGTAGCAAATTATTAATCATTGTGGAACACGAATACCACATGCCAAAAGAACTTACACTGCTCGACTTAGTGAAAAAGGAGTGAATGGTTTGTTGCCACTTTGAGCTCATCACGACCTCTTAGCACTCAGCGCAGGTGTGAGCATGGGTGTGACACGTGACGTGAGTAACCAATTGTCATGGCAACGTCAGGTCATGTAAAGACTTATAGACACTTACACGAATAGAAATCAAAGATACACAAATTGGCCATGGCCAATGACGGATTCTACGCTGATGTGTTAAATATTTCCACAAAATGATGTGTGAAATATAACACAAAAATAACAGAGATTGTTGAGATTGTTTATACTTTTTTTTCTAAACTTATACTAAAATGCAATTTGTTTGTATGCTAAAATTCTGCTAAAATGCTCACAAAATAATCAAACAATTGCATGGCATTCAGGTGACATTTATTAAAATCATTAAAACATTTGACAGATGTAGAATTGGATGCATCATCTTACAAATTTCCCTGCCAACTGGGAAGACGAGAGTCCCACTCCCTTACATTTGAAAAGCTGTAAAAGACCAAAAAAAGTGTTGGTTAGTTGTTAGCTACAAAATATGGACAAATGCCTTTGGGGTTCAACTGAGAAATTGCGTTACAGAATTTTGCAAATGTGATGTCCACTCTCCTAATGAACAAAATGGTGCTGTAGACACACCAGGAAAGTCTAGATAGCTTGCGAATATTTATTTTTCTGCCTTTTGCATCATACCGCCAAAATTTTGCACAACCAAATTGTCAACCAACATTATAGAGCTAGTGGAAAGCATTACAACCTAAACCCCATCCACTCTTTTTGTCACGTTAACCTTGTGAAGAGCTTTTGGCCTCAACATTACTGAGCAAGCTAAGTTCCGTTAGCCACTTACTGTCTGCACCAGTTAACCAGCATTAACATTCACCGAATGCATGAAGAAACATGCCCCTAACCCATCCTAATTACTAATTATAACCCATGCTAATTACCACAGCTTGTCTTGTCCAAAACTCTTGATAAATGCAGTTATCTTTAACCCACTCTCTGTATTACATCATGGTGAATAGCTGTAATGCTACATTATCGTTAACTTTCAAAAAGGGAATGGGAATGTCTAACATTACGACGAGCTGTATGCTAAAGTAATGTTATCAACTCAAGTGAGCATCTGTGTTAGCATCACTCATTCCTACTGTGATTAATGACAGCATCCACCTAGCTAACCCTAACTCAGAGCCTCAGATAAGATGCAGACCCAGAGAATTATAGAATAACCTCAGCCCATACTTCATCGCCAACAGAAACACACAACACTAGTAGCGTAACGCCAACACTAAGGAAGTAGTACATGATATTCACTTTTGAAGCCGTTGCGATAGGTAAAGGTATTTATCACTTCCTGAGTTACTGTTTTCTAATGAATACATTTTCAAGAACTCCCTGCCTAAAATCACAAACTCAGCCAGGCATTTTCAGCAGTATTAATGCTAAATAGTGATGAACACTAACTTACCTGTGGTCATTTTGCTTCCGACTCCGCTGTCACAATCAAAAGGTCAAAGCAAAAAACATTCACTTTGAGGCGAGTTTAGATTTGGATGATGACGTCGGCACCGCAGTCCGCAACGTAATTGGACAATAATTATTATTGTGAAATATATATATATATATATATATATATATATATTTTTAACACATTGTTTGAATAATTTAACACATGTTGAAATAGTAATAAAGTGTTATGTCTTTGTAAAGGTGCAAGCAACACAAAGGTAACTTATGAACAAGCTAAGTTTTCTCTTTCTCTGTACATTCTGGTACACTCAACACCACTAGTGCCACCCACAGGACAAGTGGTGACACCACATCTCGCTTTCTTTTAAACAATTGTACTTAGTATTCACTTATGTTCTGTACAACAACACAATGCTTTTTTTTTGTTTTTCTTTTAAGACAATGTACAATAGTCCCAACATTTCAAACACGAACTTAACATCCCCTGCATTCAACAAACACACAACATGCATTACAGGACATCACTTTACTCTATATGCATTTGTTTCCTTATCACTTCCACATGTAAAGTACTATTCACACAGAATCAATGGACTGTCTTTAGTTCATAACATAGTCCTGAGCCCATATTAGTGCTCGCCTACCTCTAACCTGTCTTTCAGGCCGAGTCACTGGTTCCGGCTGTATTGGACAGTCATAATCAAAGTTAGCCAGTTCCTGTATCCCACTCTCCCCCTTCCCGTAAGAGACAGGTGTGAGGTGAGACACATTCCAAGTATGTCCATCAGACAGTTTGTAAGTGTAAGGACCAGTCTTTTCCAGCACTTTCAGTGGTTTTGAAAATGCCTGGTCACTTCACTCGAACAAAAGATCTTTGTTGGAATGACACGTCCTTCGCTCCAGTGTATATTTTGGATCTCTTCTGCATACATTTCACTCGACCCACAATGTTCTGCGCACACGGTAGATGAAGACACTGTAGTGACTGTAATCCTGAGATGTGAAGTTTAATAGGCATTTGTCTTGCATGTAACAGTTCAGCAGGTGAATGCTGAGTAGTTGAATGAGGTGTAGCACGGTATGCTTGTAAGAATTCCCTTGTGAATTCTTTCCATCCTTTGCCTTCTAGGGAAGCAGTTAGCAATGCCTGCTTCAAGAGTATGGTTAAAATGTTCGACATCTCCGTTGGCACAAGGATAATACACAGATGAAGTTCGATGCATAATTCCTCGGTTTCGCAGAAACATCTCAAAGTCACATGAAATTAATTGAGAGCCGTGGTCTGAAATAAGTTCCTTTGGGTTACCTTCACGGCTGAACGCAGTCGACAGAAATTGAATGATACCCGATGAGGTCACCTGAGGCATAAAAGCAATCTCTGGCCACTGTAATGAATCAAAAGCATTACTATGCATTATTCTTTTCCACCAGAATAATGAAATGGATCAACTTTAAACATGAAACGAAAACAGAAGCGCACGCTTAGATTCGAAGCACCTTTTTAAAGGAGACGAGTTTTAAAGTGTGCCCGCATTATCTACCAGAATGTGTAGTAACTCGGATGAATCTGCAACGTTTAAAAATATTCTCCACCAGTTACAATTTATGTAACAAATTAAAAGATGTTTAACACGTTTAAATGTATTCTCCAATTTATATAAGGAATTAGCTCGACTGGCGTGAAATATATCCATATACCTAATCAACACGTGTTGTGACCAGTTATAAATATACATCAGCCATGGAAGGGAATTCATGTATGTGCACATGTACATATAGATAATTAACTACAATGGATTATAATTAATTATGACTATGTATGTGGACTAGATCAGCTTTATGAACTCTAAAGAGGGAGTTTATCCTTCTGGCCAGGAAGAATTAACTCACGAAGTTTGTTATTAAAGATTAGAGTGGGTAACGAGATCTTATGCAGCGTTTAATTGACTCATCACTTGACAAAACAGAGAAAATCAAGCGTGGGATAATAGATTTTAATAGCTACAGGTGCATCTCAATAAATTAGAATGTCGTGGAAAAGTTCATTTATTTCAGTAATTCAACTCAAATTGTGAAACTCGTATATTAAATAAATTCAATGCACACAGACTGAAGTAGTTTAAGTCTTTGGTTCTTTTAATTGTGATGATTTTGGCTCACATTTAACAAAAACCCACCAATTCACTATCTCAACAAATTAGAATATGGTGACATGCCAATCCGCTAATCAACTCAAAACACCTGCAAGGGTTTCCTGAGCCTTCAAAATGGTCTCTCAGTTTGGTTCACTAGGCTACACAATCATGGGGAAGACTGCTGATCTGACAGTTGTCCAGAAGACAATCATTGACACCCTTCACAAGGAGGGTAAGCCACAAACATTCATTGCCAAAGAAGCTGGCTGTTCACAGAGTGCTGTATCCAAGCATGTTAACAGAAAGTTGAGTGGAAGGAAAAAGTGTGGAAGAAAAGATGCACAACCAACCGAGAGAACCGCAGCCTTATGAGGATTGTCAAGCAAAATAGATTCAAGAATTTGAATGAACTTCACAAGGAATGGACTGAGGCTGGGGTCAAGGCATCAAGAGCCACCACACACAGACGTGTCAAGAAATTTGGCTACAGTTGTCGTATTCCTCTTGTTAAGCCACTCCTGAACCACAGACAACGTCAGAGGCGTCTTACCTGGGCTAAGGAGAAGAAGAACTGGACTGTTGCCCAGTGGTCCAAAGTTCTCTTTTCAGATGAGAGCAAGTTTTGTATTTCATTTGGAAACCAAGGTCCTAGAGTCTGGAGGAAGGGTGGAGGAGCTCATAGTCCAAGTTGCTTGAAGTCCAGTGTAAAGTTTCCACAGTTTGTGATGATTTGGGGTGCAATGTCATCTGCTGGTGTTGGTCCATTGTGTTTTTTGAAAACCAAAGTCACTGCACCCGTTTACCAAGAAATTTTGGAGCACTTCATGCTTCCTTCTGCTGACCAGCTTTTTGAAGATGCTGATTTCATTTTCCAGCAGGATTTGGCACCTGCCCACACTGCCAAAAGCACCAAAAGTTGGTTAAATGACCATGGTGTTGGTGTGCTTGACTGGCCAGCAAACTCACCACATCTGAACCCCATAGAGAATCTATGGGGTATTGTCAAGAGGAAAATGAGAACAAGAGACCACAAAATGCAGATAAGCTGAAGGCCACTGTCAAAGAAACCTGGGCTTCCATACCACCTCGCAGTGCCACAAACTGATCACCTCCATGCCATGTCAAATTGAGGCAGTAATTAAAGCAAAAGGAGCCCCTACGAAGTATTGAGTACATGTACATTGAATGAACATACTTTACAGAAGGCCAACAATTCACTAAAAATGTTTTTTTTAATTGGTCTTATGAAGTATTCTAATTTGTTGAGATAGTGAATTGGTGGGTTTTTGTTAAATGTGAGCCAAAATCATGACAATTAAAAGAACCAAAGACTTAAACTACTTCAGTCTGTGTGCATTGAATTTATTTAATACACGAGTTTCAAAATTTGAGTTGAATTACTGAAATAAATGAACTTTTCCACGACATTCTAATTTATTGAGATGCACCTGTAGATGTAACTATGGATACACACGACTAACTCTAAGCAAACATACGTATGTACATCTATATACAAGGAAAGAAAAGGGATAGAGAGAAAATAATGAAATAAAAGAGAGTGGCAGACAACAACAATACTAATTAGCCTTTTTCAGAACCCAGCAACGAACTTAATTCTCCTGTAAACAGGGGTCCAATCTTAAACGCAGATATAGATCATTAACTATACTTGCATGGCTTCGGTTTTGAAAGTTTGCACGAGGTCGTGTAGAGTTCGCTGGTTCGTTGCGCCGTTTGAAAAGGTGTGGGCCGTGAGGCGGTTGCATCCTTTGTCCGGGAGAGAGAGATCCTCGTTTCCTCTTCCCGGGGCACGTGGCCCCGGGGGAGAGAGAAACCGGAAGAGTGTAGAAGTGAAGTTGAAGAGTGACGAAGAGACTGAGACTGAACTCCAACTATGAAGAAGAGTGTGATGTTGTTTTAAAAACAACACCAATGCACACACCTCTTTGGGCTATGGGCCAATCAGGAAGTTGGATTTGCATGTCCGGATGAACTCTCTTTGTCTGGTCTCGGACCCTAATTTAAATGTCCAGGGAGGAGCTGGTTTATACCGTATTATATATGAAATTACGAGAAAACATGAAATAATGTATCCCATTGCAATATGATATGCATAATCAATCAGGGTATCTCGAGACGATTAACTACATACCAAATTCGATGGACTTGTAAAGAATATTGCAAATAAAACCTGGTTACAGACATTTAAAATGATATGCTAAATTAAAATTATCTAAAATCATTAAGGTTAGTTACATAGACACACAATATATGTAAACAAGATAACATCACACTATTTAGGCATCGAATAATTACATATAATTACACGTTACATTGAAAAGAGAGAGATTTCTCCATTGTGTGTGTAAGGTAAGCTTGTGTGTGTGTGCACGTGCGTGTGTGTATGTCCAGAAGAGGGGGCTGGCGTTCTTCTAATGTCCCACCGGTCCTTGGTCACCTCAGGTGACCTCAGGTCACCTTTAGGGAGGACGTTTTCTCCTCTGGCCTTTGCCGACTCTGAGGCTAATCCATGTGGTCGTAAACAGAGATTAGGTCAGAGATTTACAGGCCCTTGGTCGGAGTTTTGGTGGACCCCTGCTGACGAACTAATCGTGAAGTTTCCCAGACGTTCAGTCATCAAAGGTTTCTTTTTTGCAGGGGTAAGTCCTGTGTGGTTTCCAAAGTGTCTTTTGCATTCCAAAGGGCATCTGGCCGCAGGAGGCCTCTCGGAGTTACTCTTGGTCACCTGAGTGATGAAATTTTCTATGTTCCGTCTGGGTTAATTCAGAAATCAGTTTGGGCACCGTCATACGTTACACCACTTACTAAAGTAGTCCTCTAAAGTCACAGCAAAATGACAATCCACTGAAGCTTTGTCAAAGGATCCCACAATGTTGATAGCGAGTTTTTCCCATGCTCCATCTGGAAGGCGTACAGGCTGGAGTGGCAGTGTGCGAACGACCGCTGACTTGTCGTGAGTTTGACATGTAATGCACAATTTGATGGCTGTCTCAACCTGGGCATCCATACCCGGCCACAATACAGTTCTCTGAGTCTCTGCTTGGTTCTAAATATGCCTTGATGTGTATCGTGAGCCAAGGCAATGAACTGCACACGTAAGGTCTCTGGTACTAAAAGTCTGTGTGTGCCTCTTACCACACAATCATCCTGAAAAGAAAGTTCATGTTGGATTCTGTAGTATGGCAAAAGATCAGGTCCTAGGCCTTTAGGGGATTTTGGCCATTTGGTCATCAGTAGGTCACGTAGTTCACAATATATTGGACAGGCAGCCCCTGCTGCCCTGAATTCATCAGCTGATATGGCCGTGAGGGTTGAATTAAGCGCAGCCACTTCCACTTCATCCTCCAGCACAGGAATACTGCTCTGTAATGGCAAGTGAGACAAGCAATCAGCTGTAACATTTTCACGTCCTTGCTTGTACTGGATGTCATAGTCAAAAGCCATCAACCTAGCTGACCACCGAGCAATCCGCAGGCCTTCTCGACCTTGTCCCTTCGAAGTGAGCAGTGTTGTGAGTGGGCTGTGGTCTGTAATAATGTAAAATGTTGCCCCCACAGGTAAGTTCTCCATTTGTCCGTTGCCCACACACAGCCTAATGATTCTTTCTCAATTGTGGAGTACTTACATTCTACCTGGGTCAGGGTGCGAGATGCAAAAGCAACAGTCTTTTCAGACCCGTCCGGGTGCATTTGGGAGAGAACGGTACCCAGACCATAATTAGAAGCATCAGTAGTAACGATAGTGTTGATGCAGGGCTATTAATAATGAGATCTTTCACCCGCCCAGAACTTGTCTGTGCCTTGCGCGTCCAAGTTAATGAATCAGGTCCTCGATTCAACGCTGAGGGGCTCGACCACTGCAGAATAATCTGGTATGAACGTTGAGTACCACGATGTGAGCCCCAGGAAAGAGTGTAAGATGGCGATATCAGTTGGTGGTGGTGCGTGTGAAACTGCATGGACATGAGAAGCATGTCTGTCTGATCTGGCATTTGTCAAAGTTCATCTTAAGTCCAGCTGCTTCCAGACATTGAAGTGCTGCGTTCAAGTTCTTGTCATTTTCTGCAACAGTCTTTCCTGAGACAATGACATCGTCCAGGTAACACTGAACACCTGCAAGTCCTTTGAGTATGGTTGACATCAGTCTCTGAAAACAACTCGGCCCAGATGCCAGTCCATACGGTACTCTCTTGTAGCGAAAAAAGCCTTCATGCGTGATGAATGAAGTGAGGCTGCGGCTATCCTCATGCAGTAGGACTTGGTGATAGGCACTCTGACGATCTAATGTTGAAAAGACAGTTGATCCCCTCAGTTCTGCAAGCATTTGTTCCATGTAATGAAGTGGAAAGCTGTCCACCACTATGGCTCTATTTGTTCTTGCAAGTCCACACAAAGTTGTATGTTTCCATCTATTTTTTTAGTGACCACAATTGGTGAGACCCATTCTGATGATTCAATAGGTTCAATCACATCCTGCAATTTCTGCTGTACTGGTTTCATGTTGGCATGAATGTTGACTAGGTGTATGAATCCTTGTGCACAACCCAGTTTCTCTGGTTTCGTACTACCGTCAGCTGAATTTGTCATGCAGCATGGCAGTGTTACAATACGGCCGTCTAACAGCTGCAATTCTAAGGCCACGAACAACTCTCGTCCCAGTACCGCAGTGGCAGTGTTTACAACGAACAATTCTGCTGTAGCACGTCGCTCGCCATATATGATCTCAGCTTCCATGCATCCCATTACAGGTATGGCGTGTCCACCATGTTCACTCTTGCTTTCAAGAGAGTAGCAGTAGGAAAATACTGAGTGCACACTGACACTGGAAAAATTTATACTGCTGAGCCCATATCCAGCATTAACTCCACGTTATGTGTTGTTCCACATGCACTAATTTGAACAGTACACATTATCTTGCTGGAGTCACGATAAGGGCTTTCTACAGTAAGCACAGTCACATCTGGAATTGAAATCTCACTCACGTGTTTGTGTCCACAGCACACTTTGGCAAAATGTCCTCTCTTCTTACATGCATTACAAATAGCTTCCTTAGCAGGGCAGTTTTGGAAGTTGGCAGTATGCTGCTTGGAACCACACCTGTAACACATTTTTAACAAGATTTCACTTCTGGTTGGGGGATGACTTCGCCTGAGTGATTGTGACACCTTTTCAAAACAAAGCTGTTAATGGCCAGCCTATGTGGGGACAAAGAGGAGGGGCTCCTCATTTGGTGGGTATGAGGAGTCTCGCGCATTCCAATGCTAATCCATTCACATTTACTTAACATTTTTATTTTATTATTACAGTTGCAATCAAAATTATTCAACCCCCATTGCAAATCAGGTTTACTGTCAAAATTTACAGACTTTCAGCTGTTTCCAATGAACAAATCAAACAAAAGCAATTGAAATAGCTCAACACAGTGAATGCTTCAAGTGGTTTCCCCAAATTCAACTGAAAATGCTACTTATAATGACTTATCCAGTCTCAAAATTATTCAACCCCTTCACGGCAAGCGTCTTTAATACTTAGTAGAGTACCCTTTTGCTGTTATGACCTGTTGCAAGCGAGATGCATAGCCAGACATCAGCTTCTGGCATCGTTCCTGAGGAATCTTAGTCCATTCCTCATGAGCAATGGCCTCCAGTTCAGTAATATTCTTGGGTTTTGGTGCTGCACCCGCCTTCTTCAAATTCCACCAGAGATTTTCTATGGGGTTCAAGTCAGGTGACTGTGAAGGCCCTCTAGAATCTTCCAGGACTACTGCAACCAAGCCTTGGTGGAATTTGAGGTATGCTTGGGATCATTGGACTGTTGGAAGGTCCAATGACGCCCAAGCTTCAGCTTCCTTACAGACGGCATGACGTTTTCTCCTAGGATTTCCTGATACTTCAATGAATGCATCTTGCCTTGCACACACTGCAGGTTTCCAGTGCCAGAGGATGCAAAGCAGCCCCAGAGCATCACCGAGCCACCACCATGTTTGACTGTGGACAGAGTGTTCTTTTCAGCATATGCTTCATTCTTCTTCCTCCATACATACCGCTGATCCATCGTGCTGAAAATTTCCACAGCACAGAATCCCAAAACGTCTGTGGCTTATTTATATGACTTTGAGCATACTGGAGCCGACTTTTGTTGTGCTTTTGGGTCAGTGGTGGTGTACGTCTTGGAGTTCTGGCATGGAAACCTTCTGCAGTAAGTACACAGTAAGTACACGCCTTACTGTGTTCACTGAAACCTGTTGCCACCAAGTCTTGCTGCAGGTCTTTTGCAGTCACTTGAGGATTTTTCACAACCTGCCTTCTCAGAAATCTGGTTGCAGCCATTGATAGCTTCCTTTTTCAGCCTTCGCTACATTTTTTGTATCCTGTTCCTTGTTTGTGATAGGCGATGATATCTTCTTTTAACCTTTTGGACCATTCATTTCACCTAGCCATATTTCTAACATGCAGTCAAACGTGACACTCAACAAACTCCAAGCGAGTTCATGTATTTCATGTGTTCCAGCTCAAGCACACCTGGTGCATCTAATGAAGCTCTTGATTAGTTGCATCAGGTGTGCTTCAGACAACTCCAGTTTTGCATATTTGTGCTGTTGTGAGAGATTCAATTCAGGTGGTTGAATAATTTTGAGACTGGAGAAGTCATTATAAGTTGCATTTTCAGTTGAATTTGGGGAAACCACTTGAAACATTCATTGTGTTGAACTATTTCAATTGCTTTTGTTTGATTTGTTCATTGCAAACAGCTGAAAGTCTGTACATTTTCACAATAAACCTGATTTGCAGTGGGGGTAAAATAATTTCGATTGCAACTGTATTATTATTATTATTATTATTATTATTATTATTATTATTATTGAAACAAAACACACATCCAAACATTATTTCATGCAACAATTTGATGAACTGCTCACTCGACAATCCAAACAGCCTGTGACATGACATTAAGTAATCACAAAAACCATGCCATTCGTTTGTCCTACGTTTGTGCTAATTTTTGCCACAAAAGTGAAAGTTTGTGTTTGTTTAGTGTTTGAGCTATTAAACTTTTTTTGTTTTTGGCTGTGTGATGTCACTCTCCACCCCATGTCGCTCAAAATCGCTCCAAATCGGCGCTCTTCATTTGTTCTCTGTTTGTGCCATTAAAACAAACACTGCAACTATTTCCCCGTCCTTAGATATAACAAGAAGGTTTTCAGGGGCGGTGATGTCACTCTCCACCCCATTTCATCTAAAATGCACAAAACTGGTGCCGTTTGTGCTGGATTTGTTCCATTACAAGTGAACATTTTACAGTGCTGTGAAAAAGTATTTGCCTAGTATTTGTTTCAGAAATTAAAACAAAATCTATGCTAAAGGCAACCTGAGTAAACACCAAATACAGGTTTTAAATGATAATGTTATTTATGGAAGCAAAAAAAATTATCCAATACCAACTGGGCCTGTGTGACAATGTATTTGCTCCCATAGTTACTAATTCCCCAAATCTATTAAACTGTAATCATAATGGGGTTCAGTTGGACTAGACGCAACAAGGCCTGATTACTGCAAACCCTGTTCAATCAAATCAACACTTAAATAGAACTTTTTCAACAGCATGAAGTTGGTTAAAAGGTCTTACCCAGTAACACACTATGCCAAAGTTGAAAGAAATTGAAGGTGATTGAAATACATCAGTCTGTGAAGGGTCACAAAGCTATTTCAAAGGTTTTGGGACTCCAAAGAACCACAGTGAGAGCCATTATCTCTAAATTATCTCTAAGTGCACAGTAGTGAACCCTTCCCAGAAGTGACCGACCTTCCAAAATTCCTCCAAGAGCACAGCAATGACTCATCCAGCAAGTCACAAAAGACCCAAGGACAACATCAAAGGAACTACAGGCCTCTCTTTTTCATCAGTAAAGGTCACTGTTCATGACTCCACTATCAGAAAGACACTGGGCAAAAAAATGGCATCCATGGAAGAATGGTGAGGCGAAAACACTGCTAACTCCATGTAGCGAATCAGCTTTAAAAACGAAAGAAAAGCTGCACGCTTGGATTCAAAGCACCTTTTTAAAGGAGACAAGAATTTTAAAGCGTGCCCTCAAGCATTATCTACCAGAATATGTAGGGAAAATTAGCTGTTTGTGTTAATTTGGTATATTCTCCACCATTTTATGTAAGTAAAAATTAGTTGTTAAACTGAGCTATCTTTATTCTCCTCCAAATATGTAGGAGAGATTAACAGATCAGCTCGTAAAGGGAAATTTGACTAATTTAGGATTACTGGTCAACTATTCCTCGAGGGATAAGTTGAAACTAGTGTATTCATCAATTATGCATTAGATATTACCTCCGTGGCCACCAGCAATAATATCCTAAACATAGTGACACATTATTCTAAGAGCATGTAGCAGAATCGCAATTCAAGGCAATAGACACTTGTAAGCAAAAAGAACACGCATTTAAGAACAGACGAGACTTTATTGAACTACTCTATGACACAGAAACTAATCTAATATATATAAAACACACGCACACACACACACACACACACACACACGCATACATAAACGGGTGATGATGAAGGGTGAATGAAGTTCCGAGTCTCTAGCGTTGCATGTTATTTCACAGACCATGATCTGAACGAACCATCAACTTATTAATTTATCTTCACTTCCTTTAGAAGGGCTCAACTTATTATAGACACCAGATTAGCTAGATTCTGGGGTATTGCGCTTGCCTTAGCTGTGTTGAAGGGATTTCCTGGTTACGCCATGGTGTCGCCATGGTCTGGTCGGTGAGAGGCGTCGGAAGACCAATCGAATGCTGAGTGGAATGAAGGCGGAGGCTTGAAAAGCAGGCGGCGGCTCGCTGGGTCCCCAGGCCGAGGTAAACGTGATCTGATCTCCCGACGTTGATTGGCTCTGGAGACCCTCCACCGACCCGTCCCTTCAAAACGTGCCAAGAAGCAAGAGACACGAGAGAGCGAAGCAAGTGACGACCTCAGAACTTGTGTTCTTAGGATTTAACACTTCCTGGGCTAGTCCAGCCCAGAGTGCTTCCTCCAATCAATATTGTCTTTGGGCGGGTGTTAGCCAGATTCTCCACCTATTATGCTAATCAGCCCCTTGTCCATGTGGGATGAGTGGTTCCACACTCTTCAATGATGAGTGGATTATTAAACTTTGTCCTGAAACTTTGCATGTACATATCAGAACAATCTACACAAATTTTCTTACTCTTATGATTTAGGAAATCACTCAGTGAACACATACATACCAAACAAGACATGTTTGACTATACTTAAAGTACATTACTAATATTTAAAACACAATGATCCTCCTAGGGCTACTACACTAATACATGATTAAATGAGATAATTAGTGGCAACTTAAAGGTGATACACATGACTAAAATAGAACAACACATGGTAGGACATAGGTGATTGCAGTTGTTCAAAGATGTATTAATTCCCACAGTCGCTGCTCTGGTAGGCAATCGATTGTGGAATGTGTAATCTTTGTGACTGAGCGAAAAGGTCTCTCCTTTCTTCCACAATTTATTGGCTTACTGGTCTGGCCCAAAAGGGCCTAAATCACTGCATTTGAGAGCAGTTTCTGTGGTCGAGAGGGTTCAGCCCTGGGTCAAGGAGGCCTTTAACGCTTGTCGTGGTTGGTTGAGATAAGGCAGATGCACATGCTGGATTTAAGTGGCTCCTGGGTGTCTGGGGTGGATTCCTCTTGTTTTATGGTTCCTCGAGTGGAGACATTTTGGTCCAGAGTTTCTTGTGGGTTCTCTGGGCTGAGAAGGCCCATTAGTTTTATTTCTTCTGGTGTATAATTGTGTGAATTATATGATGCTGCTTAAAGTGCTGAGGCATTACACCCTAGGAGAACATTAAGGCTCGGCTCTGAATTTTGCCAAACACACCTTGATAGATCCTCAAACCCTTTGGGAGAATGTTCTGTGCAATTGATGAGTCAAAAGTGGGAAAACTGTTTGGAAGACAGGGGTCCCATTACATCTGGCGTAAACCAAATACACAGAATTCCATTGCCAATAAGAACATCATTGGCAACATGGTCAAGCTATCAGGTGGTGGCAGTGTGATTGTGTGGGCATGCTGGCTGCTTTGTAGGGCCTGAGCAATCCTGCAATAATTGAGGGAAATATGAATTCTGCTTGTATACCTCATGAAAATCCTACAGATGAGAATGTCCAGTCTTCTGTCTATAAACTGAAACTCAAGCACAACTGTATTATGCAGC
>CM042557.1:20134987-20247487 GCA_023630585.1 Cranoglanis bouderius
CACTAAATATGATTGTTTATATTAACATACATCATGTCATAATAAAGTGTGAAAATGTGAAAAAAAGTCAAATTTCACATGAAGAAAGTCATCTGTCATCATATATGAAGTAACATCATGTGCACTCATCATTCCTCTATGTGCATACACATGAGTGCGCGTCATGCAACTAAAGCGCTATACAGCGAATTTCAAGCGTCTGCGAGCAAAGGAAACGTCTTTTTCAAAAAATGTATGTTTTCACTTCAGATATGAAATGTAATATAATACTTTTCACTTCTTTATAATATGATATGAAATTTTTTGATATGTTAGACGTGTCTAAACTAAAATAAAAATAAATACGATTGTTTATATTAATATACATCATTTCATAATAAAGTGTGAAAATGTGAAAATAAAATCAAATTTCACATGAAGAAAGTCATCTGTCATCATATATGTGGTAACCATGTGTACTCATCATTCCTCTATGTGCAGACACTTGAGTGCGCTTCATGCATCTAAAGCGCTATACAGCGAATTTCAAACGTCTGCGAGCGAAGGAAACGTCTTTTTCCAAAAAATCTATGTTTTCACTTCAGATATGAAATGTAATATAATACTTTTCACTTCTTTATATCATGATATGATACTATTATATCTTAGACATGTCTCTGACCTAAAATAACACTAAATATGATTGTTTATATTAACATATATCATGTCATAAAGTGTGAAAATGTGACAAAAAGTCAAATTTCACATGAAGAAAGTCATCTGTCATCATATATGAGGTAACATCATGTGTACTCATCATTCCTCTATGTGCAGACACATGAGTGCGCTTCATGCATCTAAAGCGCTATACAGCGAATTTCAAACGTCTGCGAGCGAAGGAAACGTCTTTTTCCAAAAAATGTATGTTTTCACTTCTTATATGAAATGTAATATAATACTTTTCACTTCTTTATAACATGATATGATACTATTATATGTTAGACATGTCTCTGACCTAAAATAACACTAAATATGATTGTTTATATTAACATACATCATGTCATAATAAAGTGTGAAAATGTGACAAAAAGTCAAATTTCACATGAAGAAAGTCATCTGTCATCATATATGAGGTAACATCATGTGTACTCATCATTCCTCTATGTGCATACACTTGAGGGCGCTTCATGCAACTAAAGAGCTATACAGCGAATTTCAAGCGTCTGCGAGCAAAAGAAACGTGTTTTTCCAAAAAATGTATGTTTTCACTTCAGATATGAAATGTAATATAACACTTTTCACTTCTTTATAACATGATATGATACTATGATATGTTAGACATGTCTCTGACCTAAAATACCACTAAATATGATTGTTTATATTAACATACATCATGTCATAATAAATTGTGAAAATGTGAAAAAAAGTCAAATTGCACATGAAGAAAGTCATCTGTCATCATATATGAGGTAACATCATGTGTACTCATGATTCCTCTATGTGCATACACATGAGTGCGCTTCATGTAACTAAAGCGCTATACAGCGAATTTCAAGCGTCTGCGAGCAAAAGAAACGTGTTTTTCCAAAAAATGTATGTTTTCACTTCAGATATTAAATGTAATATAATACTTTTCACTTCTTTATAACATGATATGATACTATTACATCTTAGACATGTCTCTGACCTAAAATAATACTAAATATGATTGTTTATATTAACATACATCATGTCATAAAGTGTGAAAATGTGACAAAAAGTCAAATTTCACATGAAGAAAGTCATCTGTCATCATATATGAGGTAACATCATGTGTACTCATCATTCCTCTATGTGCATACACATGAGTGCGCTTCATGCAACTAAAGCGCTATACAGCGAATTTCAAGCGTCTGCGAGCAAAAGAAACGTGTTTTTCCAAAAAATGTATGTTTTCACTTCAGATATGAAATGTAATATAATACTTTTCACTTCTTTATAACATAATATGATACTATGATATGTTAGACATGTGTCTGACCTAAAATAAAAATAAATACGATTGTTTATATTAATATACATCATGTCATAATAAAGTGTGAAAATGTGACAAAAAGTCAAATTTCACATGAAGAAAGTCATCTGTCATCATATATGTGGTAACATCATGTGTACTCATCATTCCTCTATGTGCATACACATGAGTGCGCGTCATGCAACTAAAGCGCTGTACAGCGATTTTCATGCATCTGTTGGCAAAGGAAACGTGTTTTTCCAAAAAATGCATGTTTTCACTTCAGATATGAAATGTAATATAACACTGTTCACTACTTTATAACATGATATGATACTATGATATGTTAGACATGTCTCTGACCTAAAATAACACTAAATATGATTGTTTATATTAACATACATCATGTCATAATAAAGTGTGAAAATGTGAAAAAAAGTCAAATTTCACATGAAGAAAGTCATCTGTCATCATATATGAAGTAACATCATGTGCACTCATCATTCCTCTATGTGCATACACATGAGTGCGCGTCATGCAACTAAAGCGCTATACAGCGAATTTCAAGCGTCTGCGAGCAAAGGAAACGTCTTTTTCAAAAAATGTATGTTTTCACTTCAGATATGAAATGTAATATAATACTTTTCACTTCTTTATAATATGATATGAAATTTTTTGATATGTTAGACGTGTCTAAACTAAAATAAAAATAAATACGATTGTTTATATTAATATACATCATGTCATAATAAAGTGTGAAAATGTGAAAATAAAATCAAATTTCACATGAAGAAAGTCATCTGTCATCATATATGTGGTAACCATGTGTACTCATCATTCCTCTATGTGCAGACACTTGAGTGCGCTTCATGCAACTACAGCGCTATACAGCGAATTTCAAGCGTCTGCGAGCAAAGGAAACGTCTTTTTCCAAAAAATGTATGTTTTTCACTTCAGATATGAAATGTAATATAATACTTTTCACTTCTTTATAACATGATATGATACTATGATATGTTAGACATGTGTCTGACCTAAAATAAAAATAAATACGATTGTTTATATTAATATACATCATGTCATAATAAAGTGTGAAAATGTGACAAAAAGTCATATTTCACATGAAGAAAGTCATCTGTCATCATATATGTGGTAACATCACGTGTACTCATCATTCCTCTATGTGCATACACATGAGTGCGCTTCATGCAACTAAAGCGATAAAAAGCAAATTTCAAGCGTCTGCGAGCAAAGGAAACGTCTTTTTCCAAAAAATGTATGTTTTCACTTCAGATATGAAATGTAATATAATACTTTTCACTTCTTTATAATATGATATGATAATATGATATGTTAGACGTGTCTAAACTAAAACAAAAATAAATACGATTGTTTATATTAATATACATCATGTCATAATAAAGTGTGAAAATGTTACAAAAACGTCAAATTTCACATGAAGAAAGTCATCTGTCGTCATGTATTTGGTAACATCATGTGTACTCATCATTCCTCTATGTGCATACACTTGAGGGCGCTTCATGCAACTAAAGAGCTATACAGCGAATTTCAAGCGTCTGCGAGCAAAAGAAACGTGTTTTTCCAAAAAATGTATGTTTTCACTTCAGATATGAAATGTAATATAACACTTTTCACTTCTTTATAACATGATATGATACTATGATATGTTAGACATGTCTCTGACCTAAAATACCACTAAATATGATTGTTTATATTAACATACATCATGTCATAATAAATTGTGAAAATGTGAAAAAAAGTCAAATTGCACATGAAGAAAGTCATCTGTCATCATATATGAGGTAACATCATGTGTACTCATCATTCCTCTATGTGCATACACATGAGTGCGCTTCATGTAACTAAAGCGCTATACAGCGAATTTCAAGCGTCTGCGAGCAAAAGAAACGTGTTTTTCCAAAAAATGTATGTTTTCACTTCAGATATTAAATGTAATATAATACTTTTCACTTCTTTATAACATGATATGATACTATTACATCTTAGACATGTCTCTGACCTAAAATAACACTAAATATGATTGTTTATATTAACATACATCATGTCATAAAGTGTGAAAATGTTACAAAAACGTCAAATTTCACATGAAGAAAGTCATCTGTCGTCATGTATTTGGTAACATCATGTGTACTCATCATTCCTCTATGTGCATACACTTGAGGGCGCTTCATGCAACTAAAGAGCTATACAGTGAATTTCAAGCGTCTGCGAGCAAAAGAAACGTGTTTTTCCAAAAAATGTATGTTTTCACTTCAGATATGAAATGTAATATAACACTTTTCACTTCTTTATAACATGATATGATACTATGATATGTTAGACATGTCTCTGACCTAAAATAACACTAAATATGATTGTTTATATTAACATACATCATGTCATAATAAATTGTGAAAATGTGAAAAAAAGTCAAATTTCACATGAAGAAAGTCATCTGTCATCATATATGAGGTAACATCATGTGTACTCATCATTCCTCTATGTGCATAGACATGAGTGCGCTTCATGTAACTAAAGCGCTATACAGCGAATTTCAAGCGTCTGCGAGCAAAAGAAACGTGTTTTTCCAAAAAATGTATGTTTTCACTTCAGATATTAAATGTAATATAATACTTTTCACTTCTTTATAACATGATATGATACTATTACATCTTAGACATGTCTCTGACCTAAAATAACACTAAATATGATTGTTTATATTAACATACATCATTTCATAAAGTGTGAAAATGTGACAAAAAGTCAAATTTCACATGAAGAAAGTCATCTGTCATCATATATGAGGTAACATCATGTGTACTCATCATTCCTCTATGTGCATACACTTGAGTGCGCTTCATGCAACTAAAGCGCTATACAGCGAATTTCAAGCGTCTGCGAGCAAAAGAAACGTGTTTTTCCAAAAAATGTATGTTTTCACTTCAGATATGAAATGTAATATAACACTTTTCACTTCTTTATAACATGATATGATACTATGATATGTTAGACATGTCTCAGACCTAAAATAACACTAAATACGATTGTTTATATTAACATACATCATGTCATAATAAAGTGTGAAAATGTGAAAAAAAGTCAAATTTCACATGAAGAAAGTCATCTGTCATCATATATGTGGTAACATTACGTGTACTCATCATTCCTCTATGTGCATACACATGAGTGCGCTTCATGCAACTAAAGCGCTATACAGCGAATTTCAAGCATCTGCGATTAAAGGAAACGTGTTTTTCTGTAAAAGTATGTTTTCACATCAGAGATGCAAACTAATATGACACAATTCAGTTCTTTATAACATGATATGATACTATGATATGTTAGACATGTCTCTGAGCTAAAATAACTAAAAACTATATTAACATACATCATGTCATAATAAATGGGTGAAAATGTGAAAAAAAGTCAAATTTCACATGAAGAAAGTCATCTGTCATCATATATGTGGTAACATCATGTGCACTCATCATTCCTCTATGTGCAGACACTTGAGTGCGCTTCATGCAACTAAAGCGCTATACAGCGAATTTCAAGCGTCTGCGAGCAAAGGAAACGTGTTTTTCCAAAAAATTTATGTTTTCACTTCAGATATGAAATGTAATATAACACATCTCACTTCTTTATAACATGATATGATACTATGATATGTTAGATATGTATCAGACCTAAATAACACGAAATACGATTGTTTATATTAACCTACATCATGTTGTAATAAAGAGTGAAAATATGAAAAAAAAGTCAAATTGAACATGAAGCAAGTCATCTGTCATCAGATATGTAGTAACATCATGTTTACTCATCATTCCTCTATGTGCATAAACTTGAGTGCGCTTCATGCAACGAAAACGCTATACAGCGAATTTCAAGCGACTGCGGGCAAAGGAAACGTGTTTTTCCAAAAAATGTATGTTTTCACTTCAGATATGAAATGTAATATAACACATCTCACTTCTTTATAACATGATATGATACTATGATATGTCCTGACCTAAAATAAAAATAAATACGTTTGTTTATGTTATTATACATCATGTCATAATAAAGTGTGAAAAACGTCATATTTCACATGAAGAAAGTCATCTGTCATCATATATGTAGTAACATCATGTATACTTATCATTTCTCTATGTGCATACACATGCGTGCGCTTCATGCAACTAAAGCGCTATACAGCGAATTTCAAGCGTCTGCGAGCAAAGGAAACGTGTTTTTCCAAAAAATTTATGTTTTCACTTCAGATATGAAATGTAATATAACACATCTCACTTCTTTATAACATGATATGAAACTATAATATGTTAGACATGTCCCTGACGTAAAACAAAAAATAAATACGATTGTTTATATTAATATACATCATGCCATAACAAAGTGTGAAAATGTGAAAAACAAGTCATATTTCACATGAAGAAAGTCATCTGTCATCAGATATGTAGTAACACCATGTATACTCATCATTCCTCTATGTGCATAAACTTGAGTGCGCTTCATGCAACTAAAGCGCTATACAGCGAATTTCAAGCGACTGCGGGCAAAGGAAACGTGTTTTTCCAAAAAATGTATGTTTTCACTTCAGATATGAAATGTAATATAAGATGTGTAACACATCTCACTTCTTTATAACATGATATGTAACTATGATATGTTAGACATGTCCCTGACCAAAAATAAAAATAAATACGATTGTTTATATTAATATACATCATGTCATAACAAAGTGTGAAAATGTGAAAAACAAGTCATATTTCACATGAAGAAAGTCATCTGTCATCATATATGTGGTAACATCATGTATACTCATCATTCCTCTATGTGCATACACATGCGTGCGCTTCATGCAACTAAAGCGGTATACAGCGAATTTCAAGCGACTGCGGGCAATGAAACGTGTTTTTCAAAAAATGTTTGTTTTCACTTCAGATATGAAATGTAATATAACACATCTCACTTCTTTACAACATGATATGATACTATGATATGTTAGATATGTATCAGACCTAAAATAACACGAAAAACGATTGTTTATATTAACCTACATCATGTCAAAATAAAGTGTGAAAATGTGAAAAAAAGTCAAATTGAACATGAAGCAAGTCATCTGTCATCAGATATGTAGTAACATATGTATACTCATCAGTCCTCTATGTGCATACACATGCGTGCGCTTCATGCAACTAAAGCGCTATACAGCGAATTTCAAGCGACTGCGGGCAAAGGAAACGTGTTTTTCCAAAAAATGTATGTTTTCACTTCAGATATGAAATGTAATATAACACATCTCACTTCTTTATAACATGATATGATACTATGATATGTCCTGACCTAAAATAAAAATAAATACCTTTGTTTATATAAATATACATCATGTCATAACAAAGTGTGAAAATGTGAAAAACAAGTCATATTTCACATGAAGAAAGTCATCTGTCATCATATATGTAGTAACATCATGTATACTTATCATTTCTCTATGTGCATACACATGCGTGCGCTTCATGCAACTAAAGCGCTATACAGCGAATTTCAAGCGTCTGCGAGCAAAGGAAACGTGTTTTTCCAAAAAATTTATGTTTTCACTTCAGATATGAAATGTAATATAACACATCTCACTTCTTTATAACATGATATGATACGTTAGATATGTTCGATATGTATCAGACCTAAAATAACACGAAATTCGATTGTTTATATTAACCTACATCATGTCATAATAAAGAGTGAAAATGTGAAAAAAAGTCAAATTGAACATGAAGCAAGTCATCTGTCATCATATATGTAGTAACACCATGTATACTCATCATTTCTATATGTGCATACACATGCGTGCGCTTCATGCAACTAAAGCGCTATACAGCGAATTTCAAGCGTCTGCGAGCAAAGGAAACGTGTTTTTCCAAAATATGTATGTTTTCACTTCAGATATGAAATGTAATATAACACATTTCACTTCTTTATAACATGATATGTAACTATGATATGTTAGACATGTCCCTGACCTAAAATAAAAATAAATAAGATTGTTTATATTAATATACATCCTGTCATAACAAAGTGTGAAAATGTGAAAAACAAGTCATATTTCACATGAAGAAAGTCATCTGTCATCATATATGTAGTAACATCATGTTTACTCATCATTCCTCTATGTGCATACACATGCGTGCGCTTCATGCAACTAAAGCGCTATACAGCGATTTTCAAGCGTCTGCGAGCAAAGGAAACGTGTTTTTCCAAAAAATGTATGTTTTCACTTCAGATATGAAATTTGATATAACACTTTTCACTTCTTTATAACATGATATGAAACTATGATATGTTAGACATGTCCCTGACCTAAAATAAAAATAAATACGATTGTTTATATTAATATACATCATGTCATAACAAAGTGTGAAAATGTGAAAAAAAAGTCATATTTCACATGAATAAAGTCATCTGTCATCATATATGTAGTAACATCATGTTTACTCATCAGTCCTCTATGTGCATAAACTTGAGTGCGCTTCATGCAACTAAAGCGCTATACAGCGAATTTCAAGCGACTGCGGGCAAAGGAAACGTGTTTTTCCAAAAAATGTATGTTTTCACTTCAGATATGAAATGTAATATAACACATCTCACTTCTTTATAACATGATATGATACTATGATATGTCCTGACCTAAAATAAAAATAAATACGTTTGTTTATGTTATTATACATCATGTCATAATAAAGTGTGAAAAACGTCATATTTCACATGAAGAAAGTCATCTGTCATCATATATGTAGTAACATCATGTATACTTATCATTTCTCTATGTGCATACACATGCGTGCGCTTCATGCAACTAAAGCGCTATACAGCGAATTTCAAGCGTCTGCGAGCAAAGGAAACGTGTTTTTCCAAAAAATTTATGTTTTCACTTCAGATATGAAATGTAATATAACACATCTCACTTCTTTATAACATGATATGAAACTATAATATGTTAGACATGTCCCTGACGTAAAACAAAAAATAAATACGATTGTTTATATTATACATCATGTCATAACAAAGTGTGAAAATGTGAAAAACAAGTCATATTTCACATGAAGAAAGTCATCTGTCATCATATATGTAGTAACATCATGTTTACTCATCATTCCTCTATGTGCATACACATGCGTGCGCTTCATGCAACTAAAGCGCTATACAGCGATTTTCAAGCGTCTGCGAGCAAAGGAAACGTGTTTTTCCAAAAAATGTATGTTTTCACTTCAGATATGAAATTTGATATAACACTTTTCACTTCTTTATAACATGATATGAAACTATGATATGTTAGACATGTCCCTGACCTAAAATAAAAAAAAAAAACGTTTGTTTGTTATTATACATCATGTCATAACAAAGTGTGAAAATGTGAAAAACAAGTCATATTTCACATGAAGCAAGTCATCTGTCATCAGATATGTAGTAACATCATGTATACTCATCATTCCTCTATGTGCATACACATGCGTGCGCTTCATGCAACTAAAGCGCTATACAGCGAATTTCAAGCGTCTGCGAGCAAAGGAAACGTGTTTTTCCAAAAAATGTATGTTTTCACTTCAGATATGAAATGTAATATAACACATTTCACTTCTTTATAACATGATATGAAACTATGATATGTTAGACATGTCCCTGACCTAAAATAAAAATAAATACGATTGTTTATATTAATATACATCATGTCATAACAAAGTGTGAAAATGTGAAAAACAAGTCATATTTCACATGAAGAAAGTCATCTGTCATCATATATGTAGTAACATCATGTATACTCATCATTCCTCTATGTGCATACACATGCGTGCGCTTCATGCAACTAAAGCGCTATACAGCGAATTTCAAGCGACTGCGGGCAAAGGAAACGTGTTTTTCCAAAAAATGTATGTTTTCACTTCAGATATGAAATGTAATATAACACATTTCACTTCTTTATAACATGATATGAAACTATGATATGTTAGACATGTCCCTGACCTAAAATAAAAATAAATACGATTGTTTATATTAATATACATCATGTCATAATAAAGAGTGAAAATGTGAAAAAAAGTCAAATTGAACATGAAGAAAGTCATCAGTCATCATATATGTAGTAACATCATGTATACTCATCAATACTCTATGTGCATAAACATGCGTGCGCTTCATGCAACTAAAGCGCTATACAGCGAATTTCAATCGTCTGCGGGCAAAGGAAACGTGTTTTTCCAAAAAATGTATGTTTTCACTTCAGATATGAAATGTAATATAACACATTTCACTTCTTTATAACATGATATGATACTATGACATGTCCCTGACCTAAAATAAAAATAAATACGTTTGTTTATGTTATTATACATCATGTCATAATAAAGTGTGAAAAAAGTCATATTTCACATGAACAAAGTCATCTGTCATCAGATATGTTGTAACACCATGTATACTCATCATTTCGCTATGTGCATACACATGCGTGCGCTTCATGCAACTAAAGCGCTATACAGCGAATTTCAAGCGTCTGCGAGCAAAGGAAACGTGTTTTTCCAAAAAATTTATGTTTTCACTTCAGATATGAAATGAAATATAACACATCTCACATCTTTATAAAATGATATGATACTATGATATGTTAGATATGTATCAGACCTAAATAACACGAAATACGATTGTTTATATTAACCTACATCATGTCATAACAAAGTGTGAAAATGTGAAAAAAAAGTCATATTTCACATGAATAAAGTCATCTGTCATCATATATGTAGTAACACCATGTATACTCATCATTCCTCTATGTGCATAAACTTGAGTGCGCTTCATGCAACGAAAACGCTATACAGCGAATTTCAAGCGTCTGCGAGCAAAGGAAACGTGTTTTTCCAAAAAATGTATGTTTTCCCTTCAGATATGAAATGTAATATAACACATCTCACTTCTTTATAACATGATATGATACTATGATATGTTAGATATGTATCAGACCTAAATAACACGAAATACGATTGTTTATATTAACCTACATCATGTTGTAATAAAGAGTGAAAATATGAAAAAAAGTCAAATTGAACATGAAGCAAGTCATCTGTCATCAGATATGTAGTAACATATGTATACTCATCAGTCCTCTATGTGCATAAACTTGAGTGCGCTTCATGCAACGAAAACGCTATACAGCGAATTTCAAGCGACTGCGGGCAAAGGAAACGTGTTTTTCCAAAAAATGTATGTTTTCCCTTCAGATATGAAATGTAATATAACACATCTCACTTCTTTATAACATGATATGATACTATGATATTTCCTGACCTAAAATAAAAATAAATACGTTTGTTTATGTTATTATACATCATGTCATAATAAAGTGTGAAAAACGTCATATTTCACATGAAGAAAGTCATCTGTCATCATATATGTAGTAACATCATGTATACTTATCATTTCTCTATGTGCATACACATGCGTGCGCTTCATGCAACTAAAGCGCTATACAGCGAATTTCAATCGTCTGCGAGCAAAGGAAACGTGTTTTTCCAAAAAATGTATGTTTTCACTTCAGATATGAAATTTGATATAACACTTTTCACTTCTTTATAACATGATATGAAACTATGATATGTTAGACATGTACCTGACCTAAAATAAAAAAAAAAACGTTTGTTTATATTAATATACATCATGTCATAACAAAGTGTGAAAATGTGAAAAACAAGTCATATTTCACATGAAGAAAGTCATCTGTCATCATATATGTAGTAACATCATGTATACTCATCATTCCTCTATGTGCATACACATGCGTGCGCTTCATGCAACTAAAGCGCTATACAGCGAATTTCAAGCGTCTGCGAGCAAAGGAAACGTGTTTTTCCAAAAAATGTATGTTTTCACTTCAGATATGAAATGTAATATAACACATCTCACTTCTTTATAACATGATATGATGCGTTAGATATGTATCAGACCTAAAATAACACGAAATACGATTGTTTATATTAACCTACATCATGTCAAAATAAAGAGTGAAAATGTGAAAAAAAAGTCAAATTTCACATGAAGCAAGTCATCTGTCATCAGATATGTAGTAACATCATGTATACTCATCATTCCTCTATGTGCATACACATGCGTGCGCTTCATGCAACTAAAGCGCTATACAGCGAATTTCAAGCGACTGCGGGCAAAGGAAACGTGTTTTTCCAAAAAATGTATGTTTTCACTTCAGATATGAAATGTAATATAACACATTTCTCTTCTTTATAACAGGATATGAAATGTTAGACATGTCCCTGACCTAAAATAAAAATAAATACGATTGTTTATATAACTATACATCATGTCATAACAAAGTGTGAAAATGTGAAAAACAAGTCATATTTCACATGAAGAAAGTCATCTGTCATCATATATGTAGTAACATCATGTATACTCATCATTCCTCTATGTGCATACACATGCGTGCGCTTCATGCAAGTAAAGCGCTATACAGTGAATTTCAAGCGTCTGCGAGCAAAGGAAACGTGTTTTTCCAAAAAATGTATGTTTTCACTTCAGATATGAAATGTAATATAACACATTTCACTTCTTTATAACATAATATGTAACTATGATATGTTAGACATGTCCCTGACCTAAAATAAAAATAAATACGAATGTTTATATTAACCTACATCATGTCAAAATAAAGTGTGAAAATGTGAAAAAAAGTCAAATTGAACATGAAGCAAGTCATCTGTCATCAGATATGTAGTAACATCATGTATACTCATCATTCTTCTATGTGCATACACATGCGTGCGCTTCATGCAACTAAAGCGCTATACAGCGAATTTCAAGCGTCTGCGAGCAAAGGAAACGTGTTTTTCCAAAAAATGTATGTTTTCACTTCAGATATGAAACGTAATCTAACACATTTCACTTCTTTATAACATGATATGATACGTTAGATATGTATCAGACCTAAAATAAAAATAAATACCTTTGTTTATGTTATTATACATCATGTCATAATAAAGTGTGAAAATGTGAAAAACAAGTCATATTTCACATGAAGAAAGTCATCTGTCATCAGATATGTAGTAACATCATGTATACTCATCATCCCTCTATGTGCATACACATGCGTGCGCTTCATGCAACTAAAGCGCTATACAGCGAATTTCAAGCGTTTGCGAGCAAAGGAAACGTGTTTTTACAAAAAAGGTATGTTTTCACTTCAGATATGAAATGTAATATAACACATTTCACTTCTTTATAACATGATATGTAACTATGATATGTTAGACATGTCCCTGACCTAAAATAAAAATAAATACGATTGTTTATATTATTATACATCATGTCATAACAAAGTGTGAAAATGTGAAACAAAAGTCATATTTCACATGAAGAAAGTCATCTGTCATCAGATATGTAGTAACACCATGTATACTCATCATTCCGCTATGTGCATAAACTTGAGTGCGCTTCATGCAACGAAAACGCTATACAGCGAATTTCAAGCGTCTGCGAGCAAAGGAAACGTGTTTTTCCAAAAAATGTATGTTTTCACTTCAGATATGAAATGTAATATAACACATCTCACTTCTTTATAACATGATATGATACTATGATATGTTAGATATGTATCAGACCTAAAATAACACGAAATACGATTGTTTATATTAACCTACATCATGTCGTAATAAAGAGTGAAAATGTGAAAAAAGTCAAATTGAACATGAAGCAAGTCATCTGTCATCAGATATGTAGTAACATATGTATACTCATCAGTCCTCTATGTGCATAAACTTGAGTGCGCTTCATGCAACGAAAACGCTATACAGCGAATTTCAAGCGTCTGCTAGCAAAGGAAACGTGTTTTTCCAAAAAATGTATGTTTTCACTTCAGATATGAAATGTAATATAACACATCTCACTTCTTTATAACATGATATGATACTATGATATTTCCTGACCTAAAATAAAAATAAATACGTTTGTTTATGTTATTATACATCATGTCATAATAAAGTGTGAAAAACGTCATATTTCACATGAAGAAAGTCATCTGTCATCATATATGTAGTAACATCATGTATACTTATCATTTCTCTATGTGCATACACATGCGTGCGCTTCATGCAACTAAAGCGCTATACAGCGAATTTCAAGCGTCTGCGAGCAAAGGAAACGTGTTTTTCCAAAAAATGTATGTTTTCACTTCAGATATGAAATGTAATATAACACATCTCACTTCTTTATAACATGATATGATACTATGATATGTTAGATATGTATCAGACCTAAATAACACGAAATACGATTGTTTATATTAACCTACATCATGTCATAACAAAGTGTGAAAATGTGAAAAACAAGTCATATTTCACATGAAGCAAGTCATCTGTCATCAGATATGTAGTAACATCATGTATACTCATCAGTCCTCTATGTGCATAAACGTGAGTGCGCTTCATGCAACTAAAGCGCTATACAGCGAATTTCAAGCGTCTGCGAGCAAAGGAAACGTGTTTTTCCAAAAAATGTATGTTTTCACTTCAGATATGAAATGTAATATAACACATTTCACTTCTTTATAACATGATATGAAACTATGATATGTTAGACATGTACCTGACCTAAAATAAAAAAAAAATACGTTTGTTTGTTATTATACATCATGTCATAACAAAGTGTGAAAATGTGAAAAACAAGTCATATTTCACATGAAGCAAGTCATCTGTCATCAGATATGTAGTAACATCATGTATACTCATCATCCCTCTATGTGCCTACACATGCGTGCGCTTCATGCAACTAAAGCGCTATACAGCGAATTTCAAGCGTGTGCGAGCAAAGGAAACGTGTTTTTCCAAAAAATGTATGTTTTTCACTTCAGATATGAAATGTAATATAACACATTTCACTTCTTTATAACATGATATGAAACTATGATATGTTAGACATGTCCCTGACCTAAAATAAAAATAAATACGATTGTTTATATTAATATACATCATGTCATAACAAAGTGTGAAAATGTGAAAAACAAGTCATATTTCACATGAAGAAAGTCATCTGTCATCATATATGTAGTAACATCATGTATACTCATCAGTCCTCTATGTGCATAAACTTGAGTGCGCTTCATGCAACTAAAGCGCTATACAGCGAATTTCAAGCGTCTGCGAGCAAAGGAAACGTGTTTTTCCAAAAAATGTTTGTTTTCACTTCAGATATGAAATGTAATATAACACATCTCACTTCTTTACAACATGATATGATACTATGATATGTTAGATATGTATCAGACCTAAAATAACACGAAAAACGATTGTTTATATTAACCTACATCATGTCAAAATAAAGTGTGAAAATGTGAAAAAAAGTCAAATTGAACATGAAGCAAGTCATCTGTCATCAGATATGTAGTAACATATGTATACTCATCAGTCCTCTATGTGCATAAACTTGAGTGCGCTTCATGCAACGAAAACGCTATACAGCGAATTTCAAGCGACTGCGGGCAAAGGAAACGTGTTTTTCCAAAAAATGTATGTTTTCACTTCAGATATGAAATGTAATATAACACATCTCACTTCTTTATAACATGATATGATACTATGATATTTCCTGACCTAAAATAAAAATAAATACGTTTGTTTATGTTATTATACATCATGTCATAATAAAGTGTGAAAAACGTCATATTTCACATGAAGAAAGTCATCTGTCATCATATATGTAGTAACATCATGTATACTTATCATTTCTCTATGTGCATACACATGCGTGCGCTTCATGCAACTAAAGCGCTATACAGCGAATTTCAAGCGTCTGCGAGCAAAGGAAACGTGTTTTTCCAAAAAATGTATGTTTTCACTTCAGATATGAAATGTAATATAACACATTTCAGTTCTTTATAACATGATATGAAACTATGATATGTTAGATAAGTATCAGACCTAAAATAAAAATAAATAAGATTGTTTATATTAATATACATCCTGTCATAACAAAGTGTGAAAATGTGAAAAACAAGTCATATTTCACATGAAGAAAGTCATCTGTCATCATATATGTAGTAACATCATGTTTACTCATCATTCCTCTATGTGCATACACATGCGTGCGCTTCATGCAACTAAAGCGCTATACAGCGATTTTCAAGCGTCTGCGAGCAAAGGAAACGTGTTTTTCCAAAAAATGTATGTTTTCACTTCAGATATGAAATTTGATATAACACTTTTCACTTCTTTATAACATGATATGAAACTATGATATGTTAGACATGTCCCTGACCTAAAATAAAAAAAAAAAACGTTTGTTTGTTATTATACATCATGTCATAACAAAGTGTGAAAATGTGAAAAAAAAGTCATATTTCACATGAATAAAGTCATCTGTCATCATATATGTAGTAACATCATGTTTACTCATCATTCCTCTATGTGCATACACATGCGTGCGCTTCATGCAACTAAAGCGCTATACAGCGAATTTCAAGCGACTGCGGGCAAAGGAAACGTGTTTTTCCAAAAAATGTATGTTTTCACTTCAGATATGAAATGTAATATAACACATCTCACTTCTTTATAACATGATATGATACTATGATATGTCCTGACCTAAAATAAAAATAAATACGTTTGTTTATGTTATTATACATCATGTCATAATAAAGTGTGAAAAACGTCATATTTCACATGAAGAAAGTCATCTGTCATCATATATGTAGTAACATCATGTATACTTATCATTTCTCTATGTGCATACACATGCGTGCGCTTCATGCAACTAAAGCGCTATACAGCGAATTTCAAGCGTCTGCGAGCAAAGGAAACGTGTTTTTCCAAAATATGTATGTTTTCACTTCAGATATGAAATGTAATATAACACATTTCACTTCTTTATAACATGATATGTAACTATGATATGTTAGACATGTCCCTGACCTAAAATAAAAATAAATAAGATTGTTTATATTAATATACATCCTGTCATAACAAAGTGTGAAAATGTGAAAAACAAGTCATATTTCACATGAAGCAAGTCATCTGTCATCAGATATGTAGTAACATCATGTATACTCATCATTCCTCTATGTGCATACACATGCGTGCGCTTCATGCAACTAAAGCGCTATACAGCGAATTTCAAGCGTCTGCGAGCAAAGGAAACGTGTTTTTCCAAAAAATGTATGTTTTCACTTCAGATATGAAATGTAATATAACACATTTCACTTCTTTATAACATGATATGAAACTATGATATGTTAGACATGTCCCTGACCTAAAATAAAAATAAATACGATTGTTTATATTAATATACATCATGTCATAACAAAGTGTGAAAATGTGAAAAACAAGTCATATTTCACATGAAGAAAGTCATCTGTCATCATATATGTGGTAACATCATGTATACTCATCATTCCTCTATGTGCATACACATGCGTGCGCTTCATGCAACTAAAGCGGTATACAGCGAATTTCAAGCGACTGCGGGCAAAGGAAACGTGTTTTTCCAAAAAATGTATGTTTTCACTTCAGACATGAAATGTAATATAACACATCTCACTTCTTTATAACATGATATGATACGTTAGATATGTATCAGACCTAAAATAACACGAAATACGATTGTTTATATTATCCTATATCATGTCAAAATATAGAGTGAAAATGTTAAAAAAAAGTCAAATTGAACATGAAGGAAGTCATCTGTCATCAGATATGTAGTAACATCATGTATACTCATCATCCCTCTATGTGCATACACATGCGTGCGCTTCATGCAACTAAAGCGCTATACAGCGAATTTCAAGCGTTTGCGAGCAAAGGAAACGTGTTTTTACAAAAAAGGTATGTTTTCACTTCAGATATGAAATGTAATATAACACATTTCACTTCTTTATAACATGATATGTAACTATGATATGTTAGACATGTCCCTGACCTAAAATAAAAATAAATACGATTGTTTATATTATTATACATCATGTCATAACAAAGTGTGAAAATGTGAAAAAAAAGTCATATTTCACATGAAGAAAGTCATCTGTCATCAGATATTTAGTAACACCATGTATACTCATCATTCCGCTATGTGCATAAACTTGAGTGCGCTTCATGCAACGAAAACGCTATACAGCGAATTTCAAGCGTCTGCGAGCAAAGGAAACGTGTTTTTCCAAAAAAATGTATGTTTTCCCTTCAGATATGAAATGTAATATAACACATCTCACTTCTTTATAACATGATATGATACTATGATATGTTAGATATGTATCAGACCTAAAATAACACGAAATACGATTGTTTATATTAACCTACATCATGTCGTAATAAAGAGTGAAAATGTGAAAAAAGTCAAATTGAACATGAAGCAAGTCATCTGTCATCAGATATGTAGTAACATATGTATACTCATCAGTCCTCTATGTGCATAAACTTGAGTGCGCTTCATGCAACGAAAACGCTATACAGCGAATTTCAAGCGTCTGCTAGCAAAGGAAACGTGTTTTTCCAAAAAATGTATGTTTTCACTTCAGATATGAAATGTAATATAACACATCTCACTTCTTTATAACATGATATGATACTATGATATTTCCTGACCTAAAATAAAAATAAATACGTTTGTTTATGTTATTATACATCATGTCATAATAAAGTGTGAAAAACGTCATATTTCACATGAAGAAAGTCATCTGTCATCATATATGTAGTAACATCATGTATACTTATCATTTCTCTATGTGCATACACATGCGTGCGCTTCATGCAACTAAAGCGCTATACAGCGAATTTCAAGCGTCTGCGAGCAAAGGAAACGTGTTTCTCCAAAAAATGTATGTTTTCACCTCAGATATGAAATGTAATATAACACATCTCACTTCTTTATAACATGATATGAAACTATAATATGTTAGACATGTACCTGACCTAAAATAAAAAAAAAATACGTTTGTTTGTTATTATACATCATGTCATAACAAAGTGTGAAAATGTGAAAAACAAGTCATATTTCACATGAAGCAAGTCATCTGTCATCAGATATGTAGTAACATCATGTATACTCATCATCCCTCTATGTGCATACACATGCGTGCGCTTCATGCAACTAAAGCGCTATACAGCGAATTTCAAGCGTCTGCGAGCAAAGGAAACGTGTTTCTCCAAAAAATGTATGTTTTCACCTCAGATATGAAATGTAATATAACACATCTCACTTCTTTATAACATGATATGATACTATGACATGTCCCTGACCTAAAATAAAAATAAATACGTTTGTTTATGTTATTATACATCATGTCATAACAAAGTGTGAAAATGTGAAAAACAAGTCATATTTCACATGAAGAAAGTCATCTGTCATCATATATGTAGTAACATCATGTTTACTCATCATTCCTCTATGTGCATACACATGCGTGCGCTTCATGCAACTAAAGCGCTATACAGCGAATTTCAAGCGTCTGCGAGCAAAGGAAACGTGTTTTTCCAAAAAATGTATGTTTTCACTTCAGATATGAAATGTAATATAACACATCTCACTTCTTTATAACATGATATGATGCGTTAGATATGTATCAGACCTAAAATAACACGAAATACGATTGTTTATATTAACCTACATCATGTCAAAATAAAGAGTGAAAATGTGAAAAAAAGTCAAATTGAACATGAAGCAAGTCATCTGTCATCAGATATGTAGTAACATCATGTATACTCATCATCCCTCTATGTGCATACACATGCGTGCGCTTCATGCAACTAAAGCGCTATACAGCGAATTTCAAGCGTCTGCGAGCAAAGGAAACGTGTTTTTCCAAAAAATGTATGTTTTCACTTCAGATATGAAATGTAATATAACACATTTCACTTCTTTATAACATGATATGTAACTATGATATGTTAGACATGTCCCTGACCTAAAATAAAAATAAATACGATTGTTTATATTAATATACATCATGTCATAACAAAGTGTGAAAATGTGAAAAACAAGTCATATTTCACATGAAGAAAGTCATCTGTCATCATATATGTAGTAACATCATGTATACTCATCATTCCTCTATGTGCATACACATGCGTGCGCTTCATGCAACTAAAGCGCTATACAGCGAATTTCAAGCGTCTGCGAGCAAAGGAAACGTGTTTTTCCAAAAAATGTATGTTTTCACTTCAGATATGAAATGTAATATAACACATCTCACTTCTTTATAACATGATATGATACTATGATATGTTAGATATGTATCAGACCTAAATAACACGAAATACGATTGTTTATATTAACCTACATCATGTTGTAATAAAGAGTGAAAATATGAAAAAAAGTCAAATTGAACATGAAGCAAGTCATCTGTCATCAGATATGTAGTAACATCATGTATACTCATCATTCCTCTATGTGCATACACATGCGTGCGCTTCATGCAAGTAAAGCGCTATACAGTGAATTTCAAGCGTCTGCGAGCAAAGGAAACGTGTTTTTCCAAAAAATGTATGTTTTCACTTCAGATATGAAATGTAATATAACACATTTCACTTCTTTATAACATGATATGAAACTATGATATGTTAGACATGTACCTGACCTAAAATAAAAAAAAAAACGTTTGTTTATGTTATTATACATCATGTCATAACAAAGTGTGAAAATGTGAAAAACAAGTCATATTTCACATGAAGCAAGTCATCTGTCATCAGATATGTAGTAACATCATGTATACTCATCATCCCTCTATGTGCATACACATGCGTGCGCTTCATGCAACTAAAGCGCTATACAGCGAATTTCAAGCGTGTGCGAGCAAAGGAAACGTGTTTTTCCAAAAAATGTATGTTTTTCACTTCAGATATGAAATGTAATATAACACATTTCACTTCTTTATAACATGATATGAAACTATAATATGTTAGACATGTCCCTGACGTAAAACAAAAAATAAATACGATTGTTTATATTAATATACATTATGCCATAACAAAGTGTGAAAATGTGAAAAAGAAGTCATATTTCACATGAAGAAAGTCATCTGTCATCATATATGTTGTAACACCATGTATACTCATCATTCCTCTATGTGCATAAACTTGAGTGCGCTTCATGCAACGAAAACGCTATACTGCGAATTTCAAGCGACTGCGGGCAAAGGAAACGTGTTTTTCCAAAAAATGTATGTTTTCCCTTCAGATATGAAATGTAATATAACACATCTCACTTCTTTATAACATGATATGATGCGTTAGATATGTATCAGACCTAAAATAACACGAAATACGATTGTTTATATTAACCTACATCATGTCATAATAAAGAGTGAAAATGTGAAAAAAAGTCAAATTGAACATGAAGCAAGTCATCTGTCATCAGATACGTAGTAACATCATGTATACTCATCATTCCTCTATGTGCGTACACATGCGTGCGCTTCATGAAACTAAAGCGCTATACAGCGAATTTCAAGCGTTTGCGAGCAAAGGAAACGTGTTTTTACAAAAAAGGTATGTTTTCACTTCAGATATGAAATGTAATATAACACATTTCACTTCTTTATAACAGGATATGAAATGTTAGACATGTCCCTGACCTAAAATAAAAATAAATACGATTGTTTATATTATTATACATCATGTCATAACAAAGTGTGAAAATGTGAAAAAAAAGTCATATTTCACATGAAGAAAGTCATCTGTCATCAGATATTTAGTAACACCATGTATACTCATCATTCCGCTATGTGCATAAACTTGAGTGCGCTTCATGCAACGAAAACGCTATACAGCGAATTTCAAGCGTCTGCGAGCAAAGGAAACGTGTTTTTCCAAAAAAATGTATGTTTTCCCTTCAGATATGAAATGTAATATAACACATCTCACTTCTTTATAACATGATATGATACTATGATATGTTAGATATGTATCAGACCTAAAATAACACGAAATACGATTGTTTATATTAACCTACATCATGTCGTAATAAAGAGTGAAAATGTGAAAAAAGTCAAATTGAACATGAAGCAAGTCATCTGTCATCAGATATGTAGTAACATATGTATACTCATCAGTCCTCTATGTGCATAAACTTGAGTGCGCTTCATGCAACGAAAACGCTATACAGCGAATTTCAAGCGTCTGCTAGCAAAGGAAACGTGTTTTTCCAAAAAATGTATGTTTTCACTTCAGATATGAAATGTAATATAACACATCTCACTTCTTTATAACATGATATGATACTATGATATTTCCTGACCTAAAATAAAAATAAATACGTTTGTTTATGTTATTATACATCATGTCATAATAAAGTGTGAAAAACGTCATATTTCACATGAAGAAAGTCATCTGTCATCATATATGTAGTAACATCATGTATACTTATCATTTCTCTATGTGCATACACATGCGTGCGCTTCATGCAACTAAAGCGCTATACAGCGAATTTCAAGCGTCTGCGAGCAAAGGAAACGTGTTTCTCCAAAAAATGTATGTTTTCACCTCAGATATGAAATGTAATATAACACATCTCACTTCTTTATAACATGATATGAAACTATAATATGTTAGACATGTACCTGACCTAAAATAAAAAAAAAAATACGTTTGTTTGTTATTATACATCATGTCATAACAAAGTGTGAAAATGTGAAAAACAAGTCATATTTCACATGAAGCAAGTCATCTGTCATAAGATATGTAGTAACATCATGTATACTCATCATTCCTCTATGTGCATAAACTTGAGTGCGCTTCATGCAACAAAACCGCTATACAGCGAATTTCAAGCGACTGCGGGCAAAGGAAACGTGTTTTTCCAAAAAATGTATGTTTTCACTTCAGATATGAAATGTAATATGTGTTTTCATCTCACTTCTTTATAACATGATATGATACGTTAGATATGTATCAGACCTAAAATAACACGAAATACGATTGTTTATATAACTATACATCATGTCATAACAAAGTGTGAAAATATGAAAAACAAGTCATATTTCACATGAAGCAAGTCATCTGTCATCAGATATGTAGTAACATCATGTATACTCATCATCCCTCTATGTGCATACACATGCGTGCGCTTCATGCAACTAAAGCGCTATACAGCGAATTTCAAGCGTGTGCGAGCAAAGGAAACGTGTTTTTCCAAAAAATGTATGTTTTTCACTTCAGATATGAAATGTAATATAACACATTTCACTTCTTTATAACATGATATGAAACTATAATATGTTAGACATGTCCCTGACGTAGAATAAAAATAAATACGATTGTTTATATTAATATACATCATGTCATAACAAAGTGTGAAAATGTGAAAAAGAAGTCATATTTCACATGAAGAAAGTCATCTGTCATCATATATGTTGTAACACCATGTATACTCATCATTCCTCTATGTGCATAAACTTGAGTGCGCTTCATGCAACGAAAACGCTATACAGCGAATTTCAAGCGACTGCGGGCAAAGGAAACGTGTTTTTCCAAAAAATGTATGTTTTCCCTTCAGATATGAAATGTAATATAACACATCTCACTTCTTTATAACATGATATGATGCGTTAGATATGTATCAGACCTAAAATAACACGAAATACGATTGTTTATATTAACCTACATCATGTCATAATAAAGAGTGAAAATGTGAAAAAAAGTCAAATTGAACATGAAGCAAGTCATCTGTCATCAGATATGTAGTAACACCATGTATACTCATCATTCCTCTATGTGCATAAACTTGAGTGCGCTTCATGCAACGAAAACGCTATACAGCGAATTTCAAGCGTCTGCGAGCAAAGGAAACGTGTTTTTCCAAAAAATGTATGTTTTCACTTCAGATATGAAATGTAATATAACACATCTCACTTCTTTATAACATGATATGATACTATGATATGTTAGATATGTATCAGACCTAAAATAACACGAAATACGATTGTTTATATTAACCTACATCATGTCGTAATAAAGAGTGAAAATGTGAAAAAAGTCAAATTGAACATGAAGCAAGTCATCTGTCATCAGATATGTAGTAACATATGTATACTCATCAGTCCTCTATGTGCATAAACTTGAGTGCGCTTCATGCAACGAAAACGCTATACAGCGAATTTCAAGCGTGTGCGAGCAAAGGAAACGTGTTTTTCCAAAAAATGTATGTTTTCACTTCAGATATGAAATGTAATATAACACATCTCACTTCTTTATAACATGATATGATACTATGATATTTCCTGACCTAAAATAAAAATAAATACGTTTGTTTATGTTATTATACATCATGTCATAATAAAGTGTGAAAAACGTCATATTTCACATGAAGCAAGTCATCTGTCATCAGATATTTAGTAACATCATGTATACTCATCATCCCTCTATGTGCATACACATGCGTGCGCTTCATGCAACTAAAGCGCTATACAGCGAATTTCAAGCGTGTGCGAGCAAAGGAAACGTGTTTTTCCAAAAAATGTATGTTTTTCACTTCAGATATGAAATGTAATATAACACATTTCACTTCTTTATAACATGATATGAAACTATAATATGTTAGACATGTACCTGACCTAAAAAAAAAAAAAAATACGTTTGTTTGTTATTACACATCATGCCATAACAAAGTGTGAAAATGTGAAAAACAAGTCATATTTCACATGAAGAAAGTCATCTGTCATCAGATATATAGTAACACCATGTATACTCATCAGTCCTCTATGTGCATAAACTTGAGTGCGCTTCATGCAACTAAAGCGCTATACAGCGAATTTCAAGCGACTGCGGGCAAAGGAAACGTGTTTTTCCAAAAAATGTATGTTTTCACTTCAGATATGAAATGTAATATAACACATCTCACTTCTTTATAACATGATATGATACGTTAGATATGTATCAGACCTAAAATAACACGAAATACGATTGTTTATATTAACCTACATCATGTCAAAATAAAGAGTGAAAATGTGAAAAAAAGTCAAATTGAACATGAAGCAAGTCATCTGTCATCAGATATGTAGTAACATCATGTATACTCATCATCCCTCTATGTGCATACACATGCGTGCGCTTCATGCAACTAAAGCGCTATACAGCGAATTTCAAGCGTTTGCGAGCAAAGGAAACGTGTTTTTACAAAAAAGGTATGTTTTCACTTCAGATATGAAATGTAATATAACACATTTCACTTCTTTATAACATGATATGTAACTATGATATGTTAGACATGTCCCTGACCTAAAATAAAAATAAATACGATTGTTTATATTATTATACATCATGTCATAACAAAGTGTGAAAATGTGAAAAAAAAGTCATATTTCACATGAAGAAAGTCATCTGTCATCAGATATTTAGTAACACCATGTATACTCATCATTCCGCTATGTGCATAAACTTGAGTGCGCTTCATGCAACGAAAACGCTATACAGCGAATTTCAAGCGTCTGCGAGCAAAGGAAACGTGTTTTTCCAAAAAAATGTATGTTTTCCCTTCAGATATGAAATGTAATATAACACATCTCACTTCTTTATAACATGATATGATACTATGATATGTTAGATATGTATCAGACCTAAAATAACACGAAATACGATTGTTTATATTAACCTACATCATGTCGTAATAAAGAGTGAAAATGTGAAAAAAGTCAAATTGAACATGAAGCAAGTCATCTGTCATCAGATATGTAGTAACATATGTATACTCATCAGTCCTCTATGTGCATAAACTTGAGTGCGCTTCATGCAACGAAAACGCTATACAGCGAATTTCAAGCGTCTGCTAGCAAAGGAAACGTGTTTTTCCAAAAAATGTATGTTTTCACTTCAGATATGAAATGTAATATAACACATCTCACTTCTTTATAACATGATATGATACTATGATATTTCCTGACCTAAAATAAAAATAAATACGTTTGTTTATGTTATTATACATCATGTCATAATAAAGTGTGAAAAACGTCATATTTCACATGAAGAAAGTCATCTGTCATCATATATGTAGTAACATCATGTATACTTATCATTTCTCTATGTGCATACACATGCGTGCGCTTCATGCAACTAAAGCGCTATACAGCGAATTTCAAGCGTCTGCGAGCAAAGGAAACGTGTTTCTCCAAAAAATGTATGTTTTCACCTCAGATATGAAATGTAATATAACACATCTCACTTCTTTATAACATGATATGAAACTATAATATGTTAGACATGTACCTGACCTAAAATAAAAAAAAAAAATACGTTTGTTTGTTATTATACATCATGTCATAACAAAGTGTGAAAATGTGAAAAACAAGTCATATTTCACATGAAGCAAGTCATCTGTCATCAGATATGTAGTAACATCATGTATACTCATCATTCCTCTATGTGCATAAACTTGAGTGCGCTTCATGCAACAAAACCGCTATACAGCGAATTTCAAGCGTGTGCGAGCAAAGGAAACGTGTTTTTCCAAAAAATGTATGTTTTCACTTCAGATATGAAATTTGATATAACACTTTTCACTTCTTTATAACATGATATGAAACTATGATATGTTAGACATGTACCTGACCTAAAATAAAAAAAAAATACGTTTGTTTGTTATTATACATCATGTCATAACAAAGTGTGAAAATGTGAAAAACAAGTCATATTTCACATGAAGCAAGTCATCTGTCATCAGATATGTAGTAACATCATGTATACTCATCATTCCTCTATGTGCATAAACTTGAGTGCGCTTCATGCAACTAAAGCGCTATACAGCGAATTTCAAGCGACTGCGGGCAAAGGAAACGTGTTTTTCCAAAAAATGTATGTTTTCCCTTCAGATATGAAATGTAATATAACACATCTCACTTCTTTATAACATGATATGATGCGTTAGATATGTATCAGACCTAAAATAACACGAAATACGATTGTTTATATTAACCTACATCATGTCATAATAAAGAGTGAAAATGTGAAAAAAAGTCAAATTGAACATGAAGCAAGTCATCTGTCATCAGATATGTAGTAACATCATGTATACTCATCATTCCTCTATGTGCGTACACATGCGTGCGCTTCATGAAACTAAAGCGCTATACAGCGAATTTCAAGCGTTTGCGAGCAAAGGAAACGTGTTTTTACAAAAAAGGTATGTTTTCACTTCAGATATGAAATGTAATATAACACATTTCACTTCTTTATAACAGGATATGAAATGTTAGACATGTCCCTGACCTAAAATAAAAATAAATACGATTGTTTATATAACTATACATCATGTCATAACAAAGTGTGAAAATATGAAAAACAAGTCATATTTCACATGAAGAAAGTCATCTGTCATCATATATGTAGTAAAATCATGTTTACTCATCAGTCCTCTTTGTGCATACACTTGAGGGCGCTTCATGCAACGAAAACGCTATTCAGCGAATTTCAAGCGTCTGCGAGCAAAGGAAACGTGTTTTTACAAAAAAAGTATATTTTCCCTTCCGATATGAAATGTAATATAACACATCTCACTTCTTTATAACATGATATGATACTATGATATGTCCTGACCTAAAATAAAAATAAATACGTTTGTTTATGTTATTATACATCATGTCATAATAAAGTGTGAAAAACGTCATATTTCACATGAAGCAAGTCATCTGTCATCAGATATGTAGTAACATATGTATACTCATCAGTCCTCTATGTGCATAAACTTGAGTGCGCTTCATGCAACGAAAACGCTATACAGCGAATTTCAAGCGTCTGCGAGCAAAGGAAACGTGTTTTTCCAAAAAATGTATGTTTTCACTTCAGATATGAAATGTAATATAACACATCTCACTTCTTTATAACATGATATGATACTATGATATTTCCTGACCTAAAATAAAAATAAATACGTTTGTTTATGTTATTATACATCATGTCATAATAAAGTGTGAAAAACGTCATATTTCACATGAAGAAAGTCATCTGTCATCATATATGTAGTAACATCATGTATACTTATCATTTCTCTATGTGCATACACATGCGTGCGCTTCATGCAACTAAAGCGCTATACAGCGAATTTCAAGCGTCTGCGAGCAAAGGAAACGTGTTTTTCCAAAAAATGTATGTTTTCACTTCAGATATGAAATGTAATATAACACATCTCACTTCTTTATAACATGATATGTAACTATGATATGTTAGACATGTCCCTGACCTAAAATAACACGAAATACGATTGTTTATATTAACCTACATCATGTCAAAATAAAGAGTGAAAATGTGAAAAAAAAGTCAAATTTCACATGAAGCAAGTCATCTGTCATCAGATATGTAGTAACATCATGTATACTCATCATTCCTCTATGTGCATACACATGCGTGCGCTTCATGCAACTAAAGCGCTATACAGCGAATTTCAAGCGACTGCGGGCAAAGGAAACGTGTTTTTCCAAAAAATGTATGTTTTCACTTCAGATATGAAATGTAATATAACACATTTCTCTTCTTTATAACAGGATATGAAATGTTAGACATGTCCCTGACCTAAAATAAAAATAAATACGATTGTTTATATAACTATACATCATGTCATAACAAAGTGTGAAAATGTGAAAAACAAGTCATATTTCACATGAAGAAAGTCATCTGTCATCATATATGTAGTAACATCATGTATACTCATCATTCCTCTATGTGCATACACATGCGTGCGCTTCATGCAAGTAAAGCGCTATACAGTGAATTTCAAGCGTCTGCGAGCAAAGGAAACGTGTTTTTCCAAAAAATGTATGTTTTCACTTCAGATATGAAATGTAATATAACACATTTCACTTCTTTATAACATAATATGTAACTATGATATGTTAGACATGTCCCTGACCTAAAATAAAAATAAATACGAATGTTTATATTAACCTACATCATGTCAAAATAAAGTGTGAAAATGTGAAAAAAAGTCAAATTGAACATGAAGCAAGTCATCTGTCATCAGATATGTAGTAACATCATGTATACTCATCATTCTTCTATGTGCATACACATGCGTGCGCTTCATGCAACTAAAGCGCTATACAGCGAATTTCAAGCGTCTGCGAGCAAAGGAAACGTGTTTTTCCAAAAAATGTATGTTTTCACTTCAGATATGAAACGTAATGTAACACATTTCACTTCTTTATAACATTATATGATACTATGACATGTCCCTGACCTAAAATAAAAATAAATACCTTTGTTTATGTTATTATACATCATGTCATAATAAAGTGTGAAAATGTGAAAAACAAGTCATATTTCACATGAAGAAAGTCATCTGTCATCATATATGTAGTAACACCATGTATACTCATCATTCCTCTATGTGCATAAACTTGAGTGCGCTTCATGCAACGAAAACGCTATACAGCGAATTTCAAGCGTCTGCGAGCAAAGGAAACGTGTTTTTCCAAAAAATGTATGTTTTCCCTTCAGATATGAAATGTAATATAACACATCTCACTTCTTTATAACATGATATGATACTATGATATGTTAGATATGTATCAGACCTAAAATAACACGAAATTCGATTGTTTATATTAACCTACATCATGTCATAATAAAGAGTGAAAATGTGAAAAAAAGTCAAATTGAACATGAAGCAAGTCATCTGTCATCATATATGTAGTAACATCATGTATACTCATCATTTCTCTATGTGCATACACATGCGTGCGCTTCATGCAACTAAAGCGCTATACAGCGAATTTCAAGCGTCTGCGAGCAAAGGAAACGTGTTTTTCCAAAAAATGTATGTTTTCACTTCAGATATGAAACGTAATCTAACACATTTCACTTCTTTATAACATGATATGATACTATGACATGTCCCTGACCTAAAATAAAAATAAATACCTTTGTTTATGTTATTATACATCATGTCATAATAAAGTGTGAAAATGTGAAAAACAAGTCATATTTCACATGAAGAAAGTCATCTGTCATCATATATGTAGTAACATCATGTATACTTATCATTCCTCTATGTGCATACACATGCGTGCGCTTCATGCAACTAAAGCGGTATACAGCGAATTTCAAGCGACTGCGGGCAAAGGAAACGTGTTTTTCCAAAAAATGTATGTTTTCACCTCAGATATGAAATGTAATATAAGATCTCACTTCTTTATAACATGATATGAAACTATAATATGTTAGACATGTACCTGACCTAAAATAAAAAAAAAAAAACGTTTGTTTGTTATTATACATCATGTCATAACAAAGTGTGAAAATGTGAAAAACAAGTCATATTTCACATGAAGAAAGTCATCTGTCATCATATATGTAGTAACACCATGTATACTCATCATTCCTCTATGTGCATAAACTTGAGTGCGCTTCATGCAACTAAAGCGCTATACAGCGAATTTCAAGCGTCTGCGAGCAAAGGAAACGTGTTTTTCCAAAAAATGTATGTTTTCACTTCAGATATGAAATTTGATATAACACTTTTCACTTCTTTATAACATGATATGAAACTATGATATGTTAGACATGTACCTGACCTAAAATAAAAAAAAAATACGTTTGTTTGTTATTATACATCATGTCATAACAAAGTGTGAAAATGTGAAAAACAAGTCATATTTCACATGAAGCAAGTCATCTGTCATCAGATATGTAGTAACATCATGTATACTCATCATCCCTCTATGTGCATACACATGCGTGCGCTTCATGCAACTAAAGCGCTATACAGCGAATTTCAAGCGTGTGCGAGCAAAGGAAACGTGTTTTTCCAAAAAATGTATGTTTTCACTTCAGATATGAACTTTGATATAACACTTTTCACTTCTTTATAACATGATATGAAACTATTATATGTTAGACATGTCCCTGACCTAAAATAAAAATAAATACGATTGTTTATATAACTATACATCATGTCATAACAAAGTGTGAAAATGTGAAAAACAAGTCATATTTCACATGAATAAAGTCATCTGTCATCATATATGTAGTAACATCATGTTTACTCATCAGTCCTCTATGTGCATAAACTTGAGTGCGCTTCATGCAACGAAAACGCTATACAGCGAATTTCAAGCGTCTGCGAGCAAAGGAAACGTGTTTTTCCAAAAAATGTATGTTTTCACTTCAGATATGAAATGTAATATAACACATCTCACTTCTTTATAACATGATATGATGCGTTAGATATGTATCAGACCTAAAATAAAAAGAAATACGATTGTTTATATTAATATACATCATGTCATAATAAAGTGTGAAAAAAACTCAAATTGAACATGAAGAAAGACATGTAACATCATATATGTAGTAACATCATGTTTACTCATCAGTCCTGTTTGTGCATACACATAAGTGCGCTTCATGCAACTAAAGCTCCATACAGCGAATTTCAAGCGAATGCGAGCAAAGGAAACGTGTTTTTCCAAAAAAATGTATGTTTTCACTTCAGATATGAAATGTAATATAACACATTTCACTTCTTTATAACAGGATATGAAATGTTAGACATGTCCCTGACCTAAAATAAAAATAAATACGATTGTTTATATAACTATACATCATGTCATAACAAAGTGTGAAAATGTGAAAAACAAGTCATATTTCACATGAAGAAAGTCATCTGTCATCATATATGTAGTAACATCATGTTTACTCATCAGTCCTCTTTGTGCATACACTTGAGGGCGCTTCATGCAACGAAAACGCTATTCAGCGAATTTCAAGAGTCTGCGAGCAAAGGAAACGTGTTTTTCCAAAAAATGTATGTTTTCCCTTCCGATATGAAATGTAATATAACACATCTCACTTCTTTATAACATGATATGATACTATGATATGTTAGACATGTCCCTGACCTAAAATAAAAATAAATACGATTGTTTATATTATTATACATCATGTCATAACAAAGTGTGAAAATGTGAAACAAAAGTCATATTTCACATGAATAAAGTCATCTGTCATCATATATGTAGTAACATCATGTATACTCATCATTCCTCTATGTGCATAAACTTGAGTGCGCTTCATGCAACTAAAGCGCTATACAGCGAATTTCAAGCGTCTGCGAGCAAAGGAAACGTGTTTTTCCAAAAAATGTATGTTTTCACTTCAGATATGAAATGTAATATAACACATCTCACTTCTTTATAACATGATATGATACTATGATATGTTAGACATGTCCTGACCTAAAATAAAAATAAATACGATTGTTTATATTAACATACATCATGTCATAATAAAGTGTGAAAATGTGACAAAAAGTCAAGTTTCACATGAAGAAAGTCATCTGTCATCATATATGTGGTAATATCATGTGTACTCATCATTCCTCTATGTGCATACAAATGAGTGCGCTTCATGCAACTAAAGCGCTATACAGCGAATTTCAAGCGTCTGCGTGCAAAGGAAACGTCTTTTTCCAAAAAATGTATGTTTTCACTTCTGATATGAAATGTAATATAACACATTTCACTTCTTTATAACATGATATGAAACTATGATATGTTAGACATGTCTCTGACCTAAGATAAAAATAAATACGATTGTTTATATTAATATACATCATGTCATAATAAAGTGTGAAAATGTTACAAAAACGTCAAATTTCACATGAAGAAAGTCATCTGTCATCATATATGAGGTAACATCATGTGTACTCATCATTCCTCTATGTGCATACACTTGAGTGCGCTTCATGCAACTAAAGCGCTATACAGCGAATTTCAAGCGTCTGCGAGCAAAAGAAACGTGTTTTTCCAAAAAATGTATGTTTTCACTTCAGATATGAAATGTAATATAACACTTTTCACTTCTTTATAACATGATATGATACTATGATATGTTAGACATGTCTCTGACCTAAAATAACACTAAATACTATTGTTTATATTAACATACATCATGTCATAATAAAGTGTGAAAATGTGAAAAAAAGTCAAATTTCACATGAAGAAAGTCATCTGTCATCATATATGTGGTAACATCATGTGTACTCATCATTCCTCTATGTGCATACACATGAGTGCGCTTCATGCAACTAAAGCGCTATACAGCGAATTTCAAGCGTCTGCGAGCAAAGGAAACGTGTTTTTCCAAAAAATGTATGTTTTCACTTCAGATATGAAATGTAATATAACACTTTTCACTTCTTTATAACATGATATGATACTATGATATGTTAGACATGTCTCTGACCTAAAATAACACTAAATACTATTGTTTATATTAACATACATCATGTCATAATAAAGTGTGAAAATGTGAAAAAAAGTCAAATTTCACATGAAGAAAGTCATCTGTCATCATATATGTGGTAACATCATGTGTACTCATCATTCCTCTATGTGCATACACATGAGTGCGCTTCATGCAACTAAAGCGCTATACAGCGAATTTCAAGCATCTGCGAGCAAAGGAAACGTGTTTTTCCAAAAAATGTATGTTTTCACTTCAGATATGAAATGTAATATGACACATTTCAGTTCTTTATAACATGATATGATACTATGATATGTTAGACGTGTCTAAAATAAAAATAAATACGATTGTTTATATTAATATACATCATGTCATAATAAAGTGTGAAAATGTGACAAAAAGTCAAATTTCACATGAAGAAAGTCATCTGTCATCATATATGTGGTAACATCATGTGTACTCATCATTCCTCTATGTGCATACACGAGTGCGCGTCATGCAACTAAAGCGCTATACAGCGATTTTCATGCATCTGTTGGCAAAGGAAACGAGTTTTTCCAAAAAATGTATGTTTTCACTTCAGATATGAAATGTAATATAACACTCTTCACTTCTTTATAACATGATATGATACTATGATATGTTAGACATGTCTCTGAGCTAAAATAACTAAAAACTATTGTTTATATTAACATACATCATGTCATAATAAAGTGTGAAAATGTGACAAAAAATCAAATTTCACATGAAGAAAGTCATCTGTCATCATATATGTGGTAACATCATGTGTACTCATCATTCCTCTATGTGCATACACATGAGTGCGCGTCATGCAACTAAAGCGCTATACAGCGAATTTCAAGCGTCTGCGAGCAAAGGAAACGTCTTTTTCAAAAAATGTATGTTTTCACTTCAGATATGAAATGTAATATAATACTTTTCACTTCTTTATAATATGATATGAAATTTTTTGATATGTTAGACGTGTCTAAACTAAAATAAAAATAAATACGATTGTTTATATTAATATACATCATGTCATAATAAAGTGTGAAAATGTGAAAATAAAATCAAATTTCACATGAAGAAAGTCATCTGTCATCATATATGTGGTAACCATGTGTACTCATCATTCCTCTATGTGCAGACACTTGAGTCCGCTTCATGCAACTCAAGCGGTATACAGCGAATTTCAAGCGTCTGCGAGCAAAGCAAACGTGATTTTCCAAAAAATGTATGTTTTCACTTCAGATATGAAATGTAATATAAAACTTTTCACTTTTTTATAACATGATATGATACTATGATATGTTAGACATGTGTCTGACCTAAAATAAAAATAAATACGATTGTTTATATTAATATACATCATGTCATAATAAAGTGTGAAAATGTGACAAAAAGTCAAATTTCACATGAAGAAAGTCATCTGTCATCATATATGTGGTAACATCATGTGTACTCATCATTCCTCTATGAGCATACACATGAGTGCGCTTCATGCAACTCAAGCGCTATACAGCGAATTTCTAGCGTCTGCGAGCAAAGCAAACGTGTTTTACCAAAAAATGTATGTTTTCACTTCAGATATGAAATGTAATATAACACTTTTCACTTCTTTATAACATGATATGATACTATGATATGTTAGACGTGTCTAAACTAAAATAAAAATAAATACGATTGTTTATATTAATATACATCATGTCATAAAAAAGTGTGAAAATGTTACAAAAACGTCAAATTTCACATGAAGAAAGTCATCTGTCATCATATATGAGGTAACATCATGTGTACTCATCATTCCTCTATGTGCATACACTTGAGGGCGCTTCATGCAACTAAAGAGCTATACAGCGAATTTCAAGCGTCTGCGAGCAAAAGAAACGTGTTTTTCCAAAAAATGTATGTTTTCACTTCAGATATGAAATGTAATATAACACTTTTCACTTCTTTATAACATGATATGATACTATGATATGTTAGACATGTCTCTGACCTAAAATACCACTAAATATGATTGTTTATATTAACATACATCATGTCATAATAAAGTGTGAAAATGTGACAAAAAGTCAAATTTCACATGAAGAAAGTCATCTGTCATCATATATGAGGTAACATCATGTGTACTCATCATTCCTCTATGTGCATACACATGAGTGCGCTTCATGTAACTAAAGCGCTATACAGCGAATTTCAAGCGTCTGCGAGCAAAAGAAACGTGTTTTTCCAAAAAATGTATGTTTTCACTTCAGATATTAAATGTAATATAATACTTTTCACTTCTTTATAACATGATATGATACTATTACATCTTAGACATGTCTCTGACCTAAAATAACACTAAATATGATTGTTTATATTAACATACATCATGTCATAAAGTGTGAAAATGTGACAAAAAGTCAAATTTCACATGAAGAAAGTCATCTGTCATCATATATGTGGTAACATCATGTGTACTCATCATTCCTCTATGTGCATTCTCTTGAGTGCGCTTCATGCAACTAAAGCGCTATACAGCGAATTTCAAGCGTCTGCGAGCAAAGCAAACGTGTTTCTCCAAAAAATGCTTGTTTTCACTTCAGATATGAAATGTAATATAATACTTTTCACTTCTTTATAACATGATATGATACTATTATATCTTAGACATGTCTCTGACCTAAAATAACACTAAATATGATTGTTTATATTAACATACATCATGTCATAATAAAGTGTGAAAATGTGACAAAAAGTCAAATTTCACATGAAGAAAGTCATCTGTCATCATATATGTGGTAACATCATGTGTACTCATCATTCCTCTATGTGCATACACATGAGTGCGCGTCATGCAACTAAAGCGCTAAACAGCAAATTTCAAGCGTCTGCGAGCAAAGGAAACGTCTTTTTCAAAAAATGTATGTTTTCACTTCAGATATGAAATGTAATATAATACTCTTCACTTCTTTATGATATGATATGATAATATGATGTGTTAGACGTGTCTAAACTGAAATAAAAATAAATACGATTGTTTATATTAATATACATCATGTCATAATAAAGTGTGAAAATGTGAAAATAAAATCAAATTTCACATGAAGAAAGTCATCTGTCATCATATATGTGGTAACATCATGTGTACTCATCATTCCTCTATGTGCATACACATGAGTGCGCTTCATGCAACTAAAGCGCTATACAGCGAATTTCAAGCGTCTGCGAGCAAAGGAAACGTCTTTTTCAAAAAATGTATGTTTTCACTTCAGATATGAAATGTAATATAATACTTTTCACTTCTTTATAACATGATATGATACTATGATATGTTAGACATGTCTCTGACCTAAAATAACACTAAATATGATTGTTTATATTAACATACATCATGTCATAATAAAGTGTGAAAATGTGAAAATAAAATCAAATTTCACATGAAGAAAGTCATCTGTCATCATATATGTGGTAACATCATGTGTACTCATCATTCCTCTATGTGCATACACATGAGTGCGCTTCATGCAACTAAAGCGCTATACAGCGAATTTCAAGCGTCTGCGAGCAAAGCAAACGTGATTTTCCAAAAAATGTATGTTTTCACTTCAGATATGAAATGTAATGTAATACTTTTCACTTCTTTATGACATGATATGATACTATGATAGGTTAGACGTGTCTAACCTAAAATAACACTAAATACGATTGTTTATATTAATATACATCATGTCATAATAAAGTGTGAAAATGTGACAAAAAGTCAAATTTCACATGAAGAAAGTCATCTGTCATCATATATGTGGTAACATCATGTGTACTCATCATTCCTCTATGTGCATACACATGAGTGCGCGTCATGCAACTAAAGCGCTAAACAGCAAATTTCAAGCGTCTGCGAGCAAAGGAAACGTCTTTTTCAAAAAATGTATGTTTTCACTTCAGATATGAAATGTAATATAATACTTTTCACTTCTTTATAATATGATATGAAATTTTTTGATATGTTAGACGTGTCTAAACTAAAATAAAAATAAATACGATTGTTTATATTAATATACATCATGTCATAATAAAGTGTGAAAATGTGAAAATAAAATCAAATTTCACATGAAGAAAGTCATCTGTCATCATATATGTGGTAAAATCATGTGTACTCATCATTCCTCTATGTGCATACACATGAGTGCGTGTCATGCAACTAAAGCGCTATACAGCAAATTTCAAGCGTCTGCGAGCAAAGCAAACGTGTTTCTCCAAAAAATGCTTGTTTTCACTTCAGATATGAAATGTAATATAATACTTTTCACTTCTTTATAACATGATATGATACTATTATATCTTAGACATGTCTCTGACCTAAAATAACACTAAATATGATTGTTTATATTAACATACATCATGTCATAATAAAGTGTGAAAATGTTACAAAAACGTCAAATTTCACATGAAGAAAGTCATCTGTCATCATATATGAGGTAACATCATGTGTACTCATCATTCCTCTATGTGCATACACATGAGTGCGCTTCATGCAGCTAAAGCGCTATACAGCGAATTTCAAGCGTCTGCGAGCAAAGGAAACGTCTTTTTCCAAAAAATGTATGTTTTCACTTCAGATATGAAATGTAATATAATACTTTTCACTTCTTTATAACATGATATGATACTATGATATGTTAGACATGTCTCTGACCTAAAATAACACTAAATATGATTGTTTATATTAACATACATCATGTCATAAAGTGTGAAAATGTGACAAAAAGTTAAATTTCACATGAAGAAAGTCATCTGTCATCATATATGAGGTAACATCATGTGTACTCATCATTCCTCTATGTGCATACACATGAGTGCGCTTCATGCATCTAAAGCGCTATACAGCGAATTTCAAGCGTCTGCGAGCAAAGGAAACGTCTTTTTCAAAAAATGTATGTTTTCACTTCAGATATGAAATGTAATATAATACTTTTCACTTCTTTATAACATGATATGATACTATGATATGTTAGACATGTCTCTGACCTAAAATAACACTAAATATGATTGTTTATATTAACATACATCATGTCATAATAAAGTGTGAAAATGTGAAAAAAAGTCAAATTTCACATGAAGAAAGTCATCATATATGTGGTAACTTCATGTGTACTCATCATTCCTCTATGTGCATACACATGAGTGCGCTTCATGCATCTAAAGCGCTATACAGCGAATTTCAAGCGTCTGCGAGCAAAGGAAACGTCTTTTTCAAAAAATGTATGTTTTCACTTCAGATATGAAATGTAATATAATACTTTTCACTTCTTTATAATATGATATGAAATTTTTTGATATGTTAGACGTGTCTAAAGTAAAATAAAAATAAATACGATTGTTTATATTAACATACATCATGTCATAATAAAGTGTGAAAATGTGACAAAAAGTCAAGTTTCACATGAAGAAAGTCATCTGTCATCATATATGTGGTAATATCATGTGTACTCATCATTCCTCTATGTGCATACAAATGAGTGCGCTTCATGCAAATAAAGCGCTATACAGCGAATTTCAAGCGTCTGCGTGCAAAGGAAACGTCTTTTTCCAAAAAATGTATGTTTTCACTTCAGATATTAAATGTAATATAATACTTTTCACTTCTTTATAACATGATATGATACTATTACATCTTAGACATGTGTCTGACCTAAAATAACACTAAATATGATTGTTTATATTAACATACATCATGTCGTAAAGTGTGAAAATGTGACAAAAAGTCAAATTTCACATGAAGAAAGTCATCTGTCATCATATATGAGGTAACATCATGTGTACTCATCATTCCTCTATGTGCATACACTTGAGGGCGCTTCATGCAACTAAAGAGCTATACAGCGAATTTCAAGCGTCTGCGAGCAAAAGAAACGTGTTTTTCCAAAAAATGTATGTTTTCACTTCAGATATGAAATGTAATATAACACTTTTCACTTCTTTATAACATGATATGATACTATGATATGTTAGACATGTCTCTGACCTAAAATACCACTAAATATGATTGTTTATATTAACATACATCATGTCATAATAAATTGTGAAAATGTGAAAAAAAGTCAAATTTCACATGAAGAAAGTCATCTGTCATCATATATGAGGTAACATCATGTGTACTCATCATTCCTCTATGTGCATACACATGAGTGCGCTTCATGTAACTAAAGCGCTATACAGCGAATTTCAAGCGTCTGCGAGCAAAAGAAACGTGTTTTTCCAAAAAATGTATGTTTTCACTTCAGATATTAAATGTAATATAATACTTTTCACTTCTTTATAACATGATATGATACTATTACATCTTAGACATGTCTCTGACCTAAAATAACACTAAATATGATTGTTTATATTAACATACATCATGTCATAAAGTGTGAAAATGTGACAAAAAGTCAAATTTCACATGAAGAAAGTCATCTGTCATCATATATGAGGTAACATCATGTGTACTCATCATTCCTCTATGTGCATACACATGAGTGCGCTTCATGCAACTAAAGCGCTATACAGCGAATTTCAAGCGTCTGCGAGCAAAAGAAACGTGTTTTTCCAAAAAATGTATGTTTTCACTTCAGATATGAAATGTAATATAATACTTTTCACTTCTTTATAACATAATATGATACTATGATATGTTAGACATGTGTCTGACCTAAAATAAAAATAAATACGATTGTTTATATTAATATACATCATGTCATAATAAAGTGTGAAAATGTGACAAAAAGTCAAATTTCACATGAAGAAAGTCATCTGTCATCATATATGTGGTAACATCATGTGTACTCATCATTCCTCTATGTGCATACACATGAGTGCGCGTCATGCAACTAAAGCGCTGTACAGCGATTTTCATGCATCTGTTGGCAAAGGAAACGTGTTTTTCCAAAAAATGCATGTTTTCACTTCAGATATGAAATGTAATATAACACTGTTCACTACTTTATAACATGATATGATACTATGATATGTTAGACATGTCTCTGACCTAAAATAACACTAAATATGATTGTTTATATTAACATACATCATGTCATAATAAAGTGTGAAAATGTGAAAAAAAGTCAAATTTCACATGAAGAAAGTCATCTGTCATCATATATGAAGTAACATCATGTGCACTCATCATTCCTCTATGTGCATACACATGAGTGCGCGTCATGCAACTAAAGCGCTATACAGCGAATTTCAAGCGTCTGCGAGCAAAGGAAACGTCTTTTTCAAAAAATGTATGTTTTCACTTCAGATATGAAATGTAATATAATACTTTTCACTTCTTTATAATATGATATGAAATTTTTTGATATGTTAGACGTGTCTAAACTAAAATAAAAATAAATACGATTGTTTATATTAATATACATCATGTCATAATAAAGTGTGAAAATGTGAAAATAAAATCAAATTTCACATGAAGAAAGTCATCTGTCATCATATATGTGGTAACCATGTGTACTCATCATTCCTCTATGTGCAGACACTTGAGTGCGCTTCATGCAACTACAGCGCTATACAGCGAATTTCAAGCGTCTGCGAGCAAAGGAAACGTCTTTTTCCAAAAAATGTATGTTTTCACTTCAGATATGAAATGTAATATAATACTTTTCACTTCTTTATAACATGATATGATACTATGATATGTTAGACATGTGTCTGACCTAAAATAAAAATAAATACGATTGTTTATATTAATATACATCATGTCATAATAAAGTGTGAAAATGTGACAAAAAGTCATATTTCACATGAAGAAAGTCATCTGTCATCATATATGTGGTAACATCACGTGTACTCATCATTCCTCTATGTGCATACACATGAGTGCGCTTCATGCAACTAAAGCGATAAAAAGCAAATTTCAAGCGTCTGCGAGCAAAGGAAACGTCTTTTTCCAAAAAATGTATGTTTTCACTTCAGATATGAAATGTAATATAATACTTTTCACTTCTTTATAATATGATATGATAATATGATATGTTAGACGTGTCTAAACTAAAACAAAAATAAATACGATTGTTTATATTAATATACATCATGTCATAATAAAGTGTGAAAATGTTACAAAAACGTCAAATTTCACATGAAGAAAGTCATCTGTCGTCATGTATTTGGTAACATCATGTGTACTCATCATTCCTCTATGTGCATACACATGAGTGCGCTTCATGCAACTAAAGCGCTATACAGCGAATTTCAAGCGTCTGCGAGCAAAAGAAACGTGTTTTTCCAAAAAATGTATGTTTTCACTTCAGATATGAAATGTAATATAACACTTTTCACTTCTTTATAACATGATATGATACTATGATATGTTAGACATGTCTCTGACCTAAAATACCACTAAATATGATTGTTTATATTAACATACATCATGTCATAATAAATTGTGAAAATGTGAAAAAAAGTCAAATTTCACATGAAGAAAGTCATCTGTCATCATATATGAGGTAACATCATGTGTACTCATCATTCCTCTATGTGCATACACATGAGTGCGCTTCATGTAACTAAAGCGCTATACAGCGAATTTCAAGCGTCTGCGAGCAAAAGAAACGTGTTTTTCCAAAAAATGTATGTTTTCACTTCAGATATTAAATGTAATATAATACTTTTCACTTCTTTATAACATGATATGATACTATTACATCTTAGACATGTCTCTGACCTAAAATAACACTAAATATGATTGTTTATATTAACATACATCATGTCATAAAGTGTGAAAATGTGACAAAAAGTCAAATTTCACATGAAGAAAGTCATCTGTCATCATATATGAGGTAACATCATGTGTACTCATCATTCCTCTATGTGCATACACATGAGTGCGCTTCATGCAACTAAAGCGCTATACAGCGAATTTCAAGCGTCTGCGAGCAAAAGAAACGTGTTTTTCCAAAAAATGTATGTTTTCACTTCAGATATGAAATGTAATATAATACTTTTCACTTCTTTATAACATGATATGATACTATGATATGTTAGACATGTCTCTGACCTAAAATAACACTAAATATGATTGTTTATATTAACATACATCATGTCATAATAAAGTGTGAAAATGTGACAAAAAGTCAAATTTCACATGAAGAAAGTCATCTGTCATCATATATGTGGTAACATCATGTGTACTCATCATTCCTCTATGTGCATACACATGAGTGCGCTTCATGCAACTAAAGCGCTATACAGCGAATTTCTAGCGTCTGCGAGCAAAGGAAACGTCTTTTTCCAAAAAATGTATGTTTTCACTTCAGATATGAAGTGTAATATAACATTTTTCACTTCTTTATAACATGATATGATACTATGATATGTTAGACATGTGTCTGACCTAAAATAAAAATAAATATGATTGTTTATATTAACATACATCATGTCATAAAGTGTGAAAATGTGACAAAAAGTTAAATTTCACATGAAGAAAGTCATCTGTCATCATATATGTGGTAACATCACGTGTACTCATCATTCCTCTATGTGCATACACATGAGTGCGCTTCATGCATCTAAAGCGCTATACAGCGAATTTCAAGCGTCTGCGAGCAAAGGAAACGTCTTTTTCCAAAAAATGTATGTTTTCACTTCAGATATGAAATGTAATATAATACTTTTCACTTCTTTATAACATGATATGATACTATGATATGTTAGACATGTGTCTGACCTAAAATAACACTAAATATGATTGTTTATATTAACATACATCATGTCATAAAGTGTGAAAATGTGACAAAAAGTCAAATTTCACATGAAGAAAGTCATCTGTCATCATATATGAGGTAACATCATGTGTACTCATCATTCCTCTATGTGCAGACACTTGAGTGCGCTTCATGCATCTAAAGCGCTATACAGCGAATTTCAAACGTCTGCGAGCGAAGGAAACGTCTTTTTCCAAAAAATGTATGTTTTCACTTCAGATATGAAATGTAATATAATACTTTTCACTTCTTTATAACATGATATGATACTATGATATGTTAGACATGTCTCTGACCTAAAATAACACTAAATATGATTGTTTATATTAACATACATCATGTCATAATAAAGTGTGAAAATGTGACAAAAAGTCAAATTTCACATGAAGAAAGTCATCTGTCATCATATATGTGGTAACATCATGTGTACTCATCATTCCTCTATGTGCATACACATGAGTGCGCTTCATGCATCTAAAGCGCTATACAGCGAATTTCAAGCGTCTGCGAGCAAAGGAAACGTCTTTTTCAAAAAATGTATGATTTCACTTCAGATATAAAATGTAATATAATACTTTTCACTTCTTTATAACATGATATGATATTATTATATCTTAGACATGTCTCTGACCTAAAATAACACTAAATATGATTGTTTATATTAACATACATCATGTCATAATAAAGTGTGAAAATGTGAAAATAAAGTCAAATTTCACATGAAGAAAGTCATCTGTCATCATATATGTGGTAACTTCATGTGTACTCATCATTCCTCTATGTGCATACACGAGTGCGCGTCATGCAACTAAAGCGCTATACAGCGAATTTCAAGCGTCTGCGAGCAAAGGAAACGTCTTTTTCAAAAAATGTATGTTTTCACTTCAGATATGAAATGTAATATAATACTTTTCACTTCTTTATAATATGATATGAAATTTTTTGATATGTTAGACGTGTCTAAAGTAAAATAAAAATAAATACGATTGTTTATATTAACATACATCATGTCATAATAAAGTGTGAAAATGTGACAAAAAGTCAAGTTTCACATGAAGAAAGTCATCTGTCATCATATATGTGGTAATATCATGTGTACTCATCATTCCTCTATGTGCATACAAATGAGTGCGCTTCATGCAACTAAAGCGCTATACAGCGAATTTCAAGCGTCTGCGTGCAAAGGAAACGTCTTTTTCCAAAAAATGTATGTTTTCACTTCAGATATGAAATGTAATGTAATACTTTTCACTTCTTTATGACATGATATGATACTATGATAGGTTAGACGTGTCTAACCTAAAATAACACTAAATATGATGGTTTATATTAACATACATCATGTCATAATAAAGTGTGAAAATGTTACAAAAACGTCAAATTTCACATGAAGAAAGTCATCTGTCATCATATATGAGGTAACATCATGTGTACTCATCATTCCTCTATGTGCATACACTTGAGGGCGCTTCATGCAACTAAAGAGCTATACAGCGAATTTCAAGCGTCTGCGAGCAAAAGAAACGTGTTTTTCCAAAAAATGTATGTTTTCACTTCAGATATGAAATGTAATATAACACTTTTCACTTCTTTATAACATGATATGATACTATGATATGTTAGACATGTCTCTGACCTAAAATACCACTAAATATGATTGTTTATATTAACATACATCATGTCATAATAAATTGTGAAAATGTGAAAAAAAGTCAAATTTCACATGAAGAAAGTCATCTGTCATCATATATGAGGTAACATCATGTGTACTCATCATTCCTCTATGTGCATACACATGAGTGCGCTTCATGTAACTAAAGCGCTATACAGCGAATTTCAAGCGTCTGCGAGCAAAAGAAACGTGTTTTTCCAAAAAATGTATGTTTTCACTTCAGATATTAAATGTAATATAATACTTTTCACTTCTTTATAACATGATATGATACTATTACATCTTAGACATGTCTCTGACCTAAAATAACACTAAATATGATTGTTTATATTAACATACATCATGTCATAAAGTGTGAAAATGTGACAAAAAGTCAAATTTCACATGAAGAAAGTCATCTGTCATCATATATGAGGTAACATCATGTGTACTCATCATTCCTCTATGTGCATACACATGAGTGCGCTTCATGCAACTAAAGCGCTATACAGCGAATTTCAAGCGTCTGCGAGCAAAAGAAACGTGTTTTTCCAAAAAATGTATGTTTTCACTTCAGATATGAAATGTAATATAATACTTTTCACTTCTTTATAACATAATATGATACTATGATATGTTAGACATGTGTCTGACCTAAAATAAAAATAAATACGATTGTTTATATTAATATACATCATGTCATAATAAAGTGTGAAAATGTGACAAAAAGTCAAATTTCACATGAAGAAAGTCATCTGTCATCATATATGTGGTAACATCATGTGTACTCATCATTCCTCTATGTGCATACACATGAGTGCGCGTCATGCAACTAAAGCGCTGTACAGCGATTTTCATGCATCTGTTGGCAAAGGAAACGTGTTTTTCCAAAAAATGCATGTTTTCACTTCAGATATGAAATGTAATATAACACTGTTCACTACTTTATAACATGATATGATACTATGATATGTTAGACATGTCTCTGACCTAAAATAACACTAAATATGATTGTTTATATTAACATACATCATGTCATAATAAAGTGTGAAAATGTGAAAAAAAGTCAAATTTCACATGAAGAAAGTCATCTGTCATCATATATGAAGTAACATCATGTGCACTCATCATTCCTCTATGTGCATACACATGAGTGCGCGTCATGCAACTAAAGCGCTATACAGCGAATTTCAAGCGTCTGCGAGCAAAGGAAACGTCTTTTTCAAAAAATGTATGTTTTCACTTCAGATATGAAATGTAATATAATACTTTTCACTTCTTTATAATATGATATGAAATTTTTTGATATGTTAGACGTGTCTAAACTAAAATAAAAATAAATACGATTGTTTATATTAATATACATCATGTCATAATAAAGTGTGAAAATGTGAAAATAAAATCAAATTTCACATGAAGAAAGTCATCTGTCATCATATATGTGGTAACCATGTGTACTCATCATTCCTCTATGTGCAGACACTTGAGTGCGCTTCATGCAACTACAGCGCTATACAGCGAATTTCAAGCGTCTGCGAGCAAAGGAAACGTCTTTTTCCAAAAAATGTATGTTTTCACTTCAGATATGAAATGTAATATAATACTTTTCACTTCTTTATAACATGATATGATACTATGATATGTTAGACATGTGTCTGACCTAAAATAAAAATAAATACGATTGTTTATATTAATATACATCATGTCATAATAAAGTGTGAAAATGTGACAAAAAGTCATATTTCACATGAAGAAAGTCATCTGTCATCATATATGTGGTAACATCACGTGTACTCATCATTCCTCTATGTGCATACACATGAGTGCGCTTCATGCAACTAAAGCGATAAAAAGCAAATTTCAAGCGTCTGCGAGCAAAGGAAACGTCTTTTTCCAAAAAATGTATGTTTTCACTTCAGATATGAAATGTAATATAATACTTTTCACTTCTTTATAATATGATATGATAATATGATATGTTAGACGTGTCTAAACTAAAACAAAAATAAATACGATTGTTTATATTAATATACATCATGTCATAATAAAGTGTGAAAATGTTACAAAAACGTCAAATTTCACATGAAGAAAGTCATCTGTCGTCATGTATTTGGTAACATCATGTGTACTCATCATTCCTCTATGTGCATACACTTGAGGGCGCTTCATGCAACTAAAGAGCTATACAGCGAATTTCAAGCGTCTGCGAGCAAAAGAAACGTGTTTTTCCAAAAAATGTATGTTTTCACTTCAGATATGAAATGTAATATAACACTTTTCACTTCTTTATAACATGATATGATACTATGATATGTTAGACATGTCTCTGACCTAAAATACCACTAAATATGATTGTTTATATTAACATACATCATGTCATAATAAATTGTGAAAATGTGAAAAAAAGTCAAATTGCACATGAAGAAAGTCATCTGTCATCATATATGAGGTAACATCATGTGTACTCATCATTCCTCTATGTGCATACACATGAGTGCGCTTCATGTAACTAAAGCGCTATACAGCGAATTTCAAGCGTCTGCGAGCAAAAGAAACGTGTTTTTCCAAAAAATGTATGTTTTCACTTCAGATATTAAATGTAATATAATACTTTTCACTTCTTTATAACATGATATGATACTATTACATCTTAGACATGTCTCTGACCTAAAATAACACTAAATATGATTGTTTATATTAACATACATCATGTCATAAAGTGTGAAAATGTGACAAAAAGTCAAATTTCACATGAAGAAAGTCATCTGTCATCATATATGAGGTAACATCATGTGTACTCATCATTCCTCTATGTGCATACACATGAGTGCGCTTCATGCAACTAAAGCGCTATACAGCGAATTTCAAGCGTCTGCGAGCAAAAGAAACGTGTTTTTCCAAAAAATGTATGTTTTCACTTCAGATATGAAATGTAATATAACACTTTTCACTTCTTTATAACATGATATGATACTATGATATGTTAGACATGTCTCTGACCTAAAATAACACTAAATATGATTGTTTATATTAACATACATCATGTCATAATAAAGTGTGAAAATGTGAAAAAAAGTCAAATTTCACATGAAGAAAGTCATCTGTCATCATATATGAGGTAACATCATGTGTACTCATCATTCCTCTATGTGCATACACATGAGTGCGCTTCATGCATCTAAAGCGCTATACAGCGAATTTCAAGCGTCTGCGAGCAAAAGAAACGTGTTTTTCCAAAAAATGTATGTTTTCACTTCAGATATGAAATGTAATATAATACTTTTCACTTCTTTATAACATGATATGATACTATGATATGTTAGACATGTCTCTGACCTAAAATAACACTAAATATGATTGTTTATATTAACATACATCATGTCATAATAAAGTGTGAAAATGTGACAAAAAGTCAAATTTCACATGAAGAAAGTCATCTGTCATCATATATGTGGTAACATTACGTGTACTCATCATTCCTCTATGTGCATACACATGAGTGCGCTTCATGCAACTAAAGCGCTATACAGCGAATTTCAAGCATCTGCGATTAAAGGAAACGTGTTTTTCTGTAAAAGTATGTTTTCACATCAGAGATGCAAACTAATATGACACAATTCAGTTCTTTATAACATGATATGATACTATGATATGTTAGACATGTCTCTGAGCTAAAATAACTAAAAACTATATTAACATACATCATGTCATAATAAATGGGTGAAAATGTGAAAAAAAGTCAAATTTCACATGAAGAAAGTCATCTGTCATCATATATGTGGTAACATCATGTGCACTCATCATTCCTCTATGTGCAGACACTTGAGTGCGCTTCATGCAACTACAGCGCTATACAGCGAATTTCAAGCGTCTGCGAGCAAAGCAAACGTGTTTTTCCAAAAAATGTATGTTTTCACTTCAGATATGAAATGTAATATAATACTTTTCACTTCTTTATAACATAATATGATACTATGATATGTTAGACATGTGTCTGACCTAAAATAAAAATAAATACGATTGTTTATATTAATATACATCATGTCATAATAAAGTGTGAAAATGTGACAAAAAGTCAAATTTCACATGAAGAAAGTCATCTGTCATCATATATGTGGTAACATCATGTGTACTTATCATTCCTCTATGTGCATACACATGAGTGCGCGTCATGCAACTAAAGCGCTATACAGCGATTTTCATGCATCTGTTGGCAAAGGAAACGTGTTTTTCCAAAAAATGCATGTTTTCACTTCAGATATGAAATGTAATATAACACTGTTAACTACTTTATAACATGATATGATACTATGATATGTTAGACATGTCTCTGACCTAAAATAACACTAAATATGATTGTTTATATTAACATACATCATGTCATAATAAAGTGTGAAAATGTGAAAAAAAGTCAAATTTCACATGAAGAAAGTCATCTGTCATCATATATGAGGTAACATCATGTGTACTCATCAGTCCTCTATGTGCATACACATGAGTGCGCGTCATGCAACTAAAGCGCTAAACAGCAAATTTCAAGCATCTGCGAGCAAAGGAATCGTGTTTTTCTAAAAATGTATGTTTTCACTTCAGATATGAAATGTAATATAATACTTTTCACTTCTTTATAACATGATATGATACTATGATATGTTAGACATGTCTAAAATAAAAATAAATACGATTGTTTATATTAATATACATCATGTCATAATAAAGTGTGAAAATGTGACAAAAAGTCATATTTCACATGAAGAAAGTCATCTGTCATCATATATGTGGTAACATCACGTGTACTCATCATTCCTCTATGTGCATACACATGAGTGCGCTTCATGCAACTAAAGCGATAAAAAGCAAATTTCAAGCATCTGCGCGCAAAGGAATCGTGTTTTTCTAAAAAAGTATGTTTTAACATCAGAGTTGCAAACTAATATGACACATTTCAGTTCTTTATAACATGAAATGATACTATGATATGTTAGACATGTCTCTGAGCTAAAATAACTAAAAACTATTGTTTATATTAACATACATCATGTCATAATAATGTGTGAAAATGTGAAAAAAAGTCAAATTTCACATGAAGAAAGTCATCATATATGTGGTAACTTCATGTGTACTCATCATTCCTCTATGTGCAGACACTTGAGTGCGCTTCATGCATCTAAAGCGCTATACAGCGAATTTCAAACGTCTGCGAGCGAAGGAAACGTCTTTTTCCAAAAAATCTATGTTTTCACTTCAGATATGAAATGTAATATAATACTTTTCACTTCTTTATATCATGATATGATACTATTATATCTTAGACATGTCTCTGACCTAAAATAACACTAAATATGATTGTTTATATTAACATATATCATGTCATAAAGTGTGAAAATGTGACAAAAAGTCAAATTTCACATGAAGAAAGTCATCTGTCATCATATATGAGGTAACATCATGTGTACTCATCATTCCTCTATGTGCAGACACATGAGTGCGCTTCATGCATCTAAAGCGCTATACAGCGAATTTCAAACGTCTGCGAGCGAAGGAAACGTCTTTTTCCAAAAAATGTATGTTTTCACTTCTTATATGAAATGTAATATAATACTTTTCACTTCTTTATAACATGATATGATACTATGATATGTTAGACATGTCTCTGACCTAAAATAACTAAAAACTATTGTTTATATTAACATACATCATGTCATAATAAATGGGTGAAAATGTGAAAAAAAGTCAAATTTCACATGAAGAAAGTCATCTGTCATCATATATGTGGTAACATCACGTGTACTCATCATTCCTCTATGTGCATACACATGAGTGCGCTTCATGCAACTAAAGCGCTATACAGCGAATTTCAAGCGTCTGCGAGCAAAGGAAACGTCTTTTTCAAAAAATGTATGTTTTCACTTCAGATATGAAATGTAATATAATACTTTTCACTTCTTTATAATATGATATGAAATTTTTTGATATGTTAGACGTGTCTAAACTAAAATAAAAATAAATACGATTGTTTATATTAATATACATCATGTCATAAAAAAGTGTGAAAATGTTACAAAAACGTCAAATTTCACATGAAGAAAGTCATCTGTCATCATATATGTGGTAATATCATGTGTACTCATCATTCCTCTATGTGCATACAAATGAGTGCGCTTCATGCAACTAAAGCGCTATACAGCGAATTTCAAGCGTCTGCGTGCAAAGGAAACGTCTTTTTCCAAAAAATGTATGTTTTCACTTCAGATATGAAATGTAATATAACACTTTTCACTTCTTTATAACATGATATGATACTATGATATGTTAGACATGTCTCTGACCTAAAATAACACTAAATATGATTGTTTATATTAACATACATCATGTCATAATAAAGTGTGAAAATGTGACAAAAAGTCAAATTTCACATGAAGAAAGTCATCTGTCATCATATATGAGGTAACATCATGTGTACTCATCATTCCTCTATGTGCATACACATGAGTGCGCTTCATGCAACTAAAGCGCTATACAGCGAATTTCAAGCGTCTGCGAGCAAAAGAAACGTGTTTTTCCAAAAAATGTATGTTTTCACTTCAGATATTAAATGTAATATAATACTTTTCACTTCTTTATAACATGATATGATACTATGATATGTTAGACATGTCTCTGACCTAAAATAACACTAAATATGATTGTTTATATTAACATACATCATGTCATAAAGTGTGAAAATGTGACAAAAAGTCAAATTTCACATGAAGAAAGTCATCTGTCATCATATATGTGGTAACATCATGTGTACTCATCATTCCTCTATGTGCATACACATGAGTGCGCTTCATGCAACTAAAGCGCTATACAGCGAATTTCTAGCGTCTGCGAGCAAAGGAAACGTCTTTTTCCAAAAAATGTATGTTTTCACTTCAGATATGAAGTGTAATATAACATTTTTCACTTCTTTATAACATGATATGATACTATGATATGTTAGACATGTGTCTGACCTAAAATAAAAATAAATATGATTGTTTATATTAACATACATCATGTCATAAAGTGTGAAAATGTGACAAAAAGTTAAATATCACATGAAGAAAGTCATCTGTCATCATATATAAGGTAACATCATGTGTACTCATCATTCCTCTATGTGCATACACATGAGTGCGCTTCATGCATCTAAAGCGCTATACAGCGAATTTCAAGCGTCTGCGAGCAAAGGAAACGTCTTTTTCCAAAAAATGTGTGTTTTCACTTCAGATATGAAATGTAATATAACACTTTTCACTTCTTTATAACATGATATGATACTATGATATGTTAGACATTTGTCTGACCTAAAATAAAAATAAATACGATTGTTTATATTAATATACATCATGTCATAATAAAGTGTGAAAATGTGAAAATAAAATCAAATTTCACATGAAGAAAATCATCTGTCATCATATATGTGGTAACATCATGTGTACTCATCATTCCTCTATGTGCATACACATGAGTGCGCTTCATGCAACTAAAGCGCTATACAGCGAATTTCTAGCGTCTGCGACCAAAGGAAACGTCTTTTTCCAAAAAATGTATGTTTTCACTTCAGATATGAAATGTAATATAACATTTTTCACTTCTTTATAACATGATATGATACTATTATATGTTAGACATGTCTCTGACCTAAAATAACACTAAATATGATTGTTTATATTAACATACATCATGTCATAATAAAGTGTGAAAATGTGACAAAAAGTCAAATTTCACATGAAGAAAGTCATCTGTCATCATATATGTGGTAACATCATGTGTACTCATCATTCCTCTATGTGCATACACATGAGTGCGCGTCATGCAACTAAAGCGCTGTACAGCGATTTTCATGCATCTGTTGGCAAAGGAAACGTGTTTTTCCAAAAAATGCATGTTTTCACTTCAGATATGAAATGTAATATAACACTGTTCACTACTTTATAACATGATATGATACTATGATATGTTAGACATGTGTCTGACCTAAAATAAAAATAAATACGATTGTTTATATTAATATACATCATGTCATAATAAAGTGTGAAAATGTGAAAAAAAGTCAAATTTCACATGAAGAAAGTCATCTGTCATCATATATGAAGTAACATCATGTGCACTCATCATTCCTCTATGTGCATACACATGAGTGCGCGTCATGCAACTAAAGCGCTATACAGCGAATTTCAAGCGTCTGCGAGCAAAGGAAACGTCTTTTTCAAAAAATGTATGTTTTCACTTCAGATATGAAATGTAATATAATACTTTTCACTTCTTTATAATATGATATGAAATTTTTTGATATGTTAGACGTGTCTAAACTAAAATAAAAATAAATACGATTGTTTATATTAATATACATCATGTCATAATAAAGTGTGAAAATGTGAAAATAAAATCAAATTTCACATGAAGAAAGTCATCTGTCATCATATATGTGGTAACCATGTGTACTCATCATTCCTCTATGTGCAGACACTTGAGTGCGCTTCATGCAACTACAGCGCTATACAGCGAATTTCAAGCGTCTGCGAGCAAAGGAAACGTCTTTTTCCAAAAAATGTATGTTTTCACTTCAGATATGAAATGTAATATAACACATTTCACTTCTTTATAACATGATATGAAACTATGATATGTTAGACATGTCTCTGACCTAAGATAAAAATAAATACGATTGTTTATATTAATATACATCATGTCATAATAAAGTGTGAAAATGTTACAAAAACGTCAAATTTCACATGAAGAAAGTCATCTGTCGTCATGTATTTGGTAACATCATGTGTACTCATCATTCCTCTATGTGCATACACTTGAGGGCGCTTCATGCAACTAAAGAGCTATACAGCGAATTTCAAGCGTCTGCGAGCAAAAGAAACGTGTTTTTCCAAAAAATGTATGTTTTCACTTCAGATATGAAATGTAATATAACACTTTTCACTTCTTTATAACATGATATGATACTATGATATGTTAGACATGTCTCTGACCTAAAATAACACTAAATATGATTGTTTATATTAACATACATCATGTCATAATAAATTGTGAAAATGTGAAAAAAAGTCAAATTTCACATGAAGAAAGTCATCTGTCATCATATATGAGGTAACATCATGTGTACTCATCATTCCTCTATGTGCATACACATGAGTGCGCTTCATGTAACTAAAGCGCTATACAGCGAATTTCTAGCGTCTGCGAGCAAAAGAAACGTGTTTTTCCAAAAAATGTATGTTTTCACTTCATATATTAAATGTAATATAATACTTTTCACTTCTTTATAACATGATATGATACTATTACATCTTAGACATGTCTCTGACCTAAAATAACACTAAATATGATTGTTTATATTAACATACATCATGTCATAAAGTGTGAAAATGTGACAAAAAGTCAAATTTCACATGAAGAAAGTCATCTGTCATCATATATGAGGTAACATCATGTGTACTCATCATTCCTCTATGTGCATACACATGAGTGCGCTTCATGCAACTAAAGCGCTATACAGCGAATTTCAAGCGTCTGCGAGCAAAAGAAACGTGTTTTTCCAAAAAATGTATGTTTTCACTTCAGATATGAAATGTAATATAACACTTTTCACTTCTTTATAACATGATATGATACTATGATATGTTAGACATGTCTCTGACCTAAAATAACACTAAATATGATTGTTTATATTAACATACATCATGTCATAATAAAGTGTGAAAATGTGAAAAAAAGTCAAATTTCACATGAAGAAAGTCATCTGTCATCATATATGAGGTAACATCATGTGTACTCATCATTCCTCTATGTGCATACACATGAGTGCGCTTCATGCATCTAAAGCGCTATACAGCGAATTTCAAGCGTCTGCGAGCAAAGGAAACGTCTTTTTCAAAAAATGTATGTTTTCACTTCAGATATGAAATGTAATATAATACTTTTCACTTCTTTATAATATGATATGAAATTTTTTGATATGTTAGACGTGTCTAAAGTAAAATAAAAATAAATACGATTGTTTATATTAACATACATCATGTCATAATAAAGTGTGAAAATGTGACAAAAAGTCAAATTTCACATGAAGAAAGTCATCTGTCATCATATATGAGGTAACATCATGTGTACTCATCATTCCTCTATGTGCATACACATGAGTGCGCTTCATGCAACTAAAGCGCTATACAGCGAATTTCAAGCGTCTGCGAGCAAAGGAAACGTCTTTTTCCAAAAAATGTATGTTTTCACTTCAGATATGAAATGTAATATAATACTTTTCACTTCTTTATAACATGATATGATACTATGATATGTTAGACATGTCTCTGACCTAAAATAACACTAAATATGATTGTTTATATTAACATACATCATGTCATAATAAAGTGTGAAAATGTTACAAAAACGTCAAATTTCACATGAAGAAAGTCATCTGTCGTCATGTATTTGGTAACATCATGTGTACTCATCATTCCTCTATGTGCATACACTTGAGTGCGCTTCATGCAAGTAAAGAGCTATACAGCGAATTTCAAGCGTCTGCGAGCAAAGGAAACGTCTTTTTCCAAAAAATGTATGTTTTCACTTCAGATATGAAATGTAATATAATACTTTTCACTTCTTTATAATATGATATGATAATATGATATGTTAGACGTGTCTAAACTAAAATAAAAATAAATACGATTGTTTATATTAATATACATCATGTCATAATAAAGTGTGAAAATGTTACAAAAACGTCAAATTTCACATGAAGAAAGTCATCTGTCGTAATGTATTTGGTAACATCATGTGTACTCATCATTCCTCTATGTGCATACACTTGAGGGCGCTTCATGCAACTAAAGAGCTATACAGCGAATTTCAAGCGTCTGCGAGCAAAAGAAACGTGTTTTTCCAAAAAATGTATGTTTTCAATTCAGATATTAAATGTAATATAATACTTTTCACTTCTTTATAACATGATATGATACTATTACATCTTAGACATGTGTCTGACCTAAAATAACACTAAATATGATTGTTTATATTAACATACATCATGTCATAAAGTGTGAAAATGTGACAAAAAGTCAAATTTCACATGAAGAAAGTCATCTGTCATCATATATGAGGTAACATCATGTGTACTCATCATTCCTCTATGTGCATACACATGAGTGCGCTTCATGCAACTAAAGCGCTATACAGCGAATTTCAAGCGTCTGCGAGCAAAAGAAACGTGTTTTTCCAAAAAATGTATGTTTTCACTTCAGATATGAAATGTAATATAACACTTTTCACTTCTTTATAACATGATATGATACTATGATATGTTAGACATGTCTCTGACCTAAAATAACACTAAATATGATTGTTTATATTAACATACATCATGTCATAATAAAGTGTGAAAATGTGAAAAAAAGTCAAATTTCACATGAAGAAAGTCATCATATATGTGGTAACTTCATGTGTACTCATCATTCCACTATGTGCATAGACATGAGTGCGCGTCATGCAACTAAAGCGCTAAACAGCAAATTTCAAGCATCTGCGAGCAAAGGAATCGTGTTTTTCTAAAAAAGTATGTTTTAACGTCAGAGATGCAAACTAATATGACACATTTCAGTTCTTTATAACATGATATGATACTATGATATGTTAGACGTGTCTAAAATAAAAATAAATACGATTGTTTATATTAATATACATCATGTCATAATAAAGTGTGAAAATGTGACAAAAAGTCATATTTCACATGAAGAAAGTCATCTGTCATCATATATGTGGTAACATCACGTGTACTCATCATTCCTCTATGTGCATACACATGAGTGCGCGTCATGCAATAAAGCGATAAAAAGCAAATTTCAAGCGTCTGCGAGAAAAGGAAACGTCTTTTTCCAAAAAATGTATGTTTTAACATCAGAGTTGCAAACTAATATGACACATTTCAGTTCTTTATAACATGAAATGATACTATGATATGTTAGACATGTCTCTGAGCTAAAATAACTAAAAACTATTGTTTATATTAACATACATCATGTCATAATAAAGTGTGAAAATGTGAAAAAAAGTCAAATTTCACATGAAGAAAGTCATCATATATGTGGTAACTTCATGTGTACTCATCATTCCTCTATGTGCAGACACTTGAGTGCGCTTCATGCATCTAAAGCGCTATACAGCGAATTTCAAACGTCTGCGAGCGAAGGAAACGTCTTTTTCCAAAAAATCTATGTTTTCACTTCAGATATGAAATGTAATATAATACTTTTCACTTCTTTATATCATGATATGATACTATTATATCTTAGACATGTCTCTGACCTAAAATAACACTAAATATGATTGTTTATATTAACATATATCATGTCATAAAGTGTGAAAATGTGACAAAAAGTCAAATTTCACATGAAGAAAGTCATCTGTCATCATATATGAGGTAACATCATGTGTACTCATCATTCCTCTATGTGCAGACACATGAGTGCGCTTCATGCATCTAAAGCGCTATACAGCGAATTTCAAACGTCTGCGAGCGAAGGAAACGTCTTTTTCCAAAAAATGTATGTTTTCACTTCTTATATGAAATGTAATATAATACTTTTCACTTCTTTATAACATTATATGATACTATGATATGTTAGACGTGTCTAAACTAAAATAAAAATAAATACGATTGTTTATATTAATATACATCATGTCATAAAAAAGTGTGAAAATGTTACAAAAACGTCAAATTTCACATGAAGAAAGTCATCTGTCGTCATGTATTTGGTAACATCATGTGTACTCATCAGTCCTCTATGTGCATACTCTTGAGTGCGCTTCATGCAACTAAAGCGCTATACAGCGAATTTCAAGCGTCTGCGAGCAAAGGAAACGTCTTTTTCCAAAAAATGTATGTTTTCACTTCAGATATGAAACGTAATATAACACTTTTCACTTGTTTATAACATGATATGATACTATGATATGTTAGACATGTGTCTGACCTAAAATAAAAATAAATACGATTGTTTATATTAATATACATCATGTCATAATAAAGTGTGAAAATGTGACAAAAAGTCATATTTCACATGAAGAAAGTCATCTGTCATCATATATGTGGTAACATCATGTGTACTCATCATTCCTCTATGTGCATACACATGAGTGCGCTTCATGCAACTAAAGCGCTATACAGCGAATTTCAAGCGTCTGCGAGCAAAAGAAACGTGTTTTTCCAAAAAATGTATGTTTTCACTTCAGATATGAAATGTAATATAACACTTTTCACTTCTTTATAACATGATATGATACTATGATATGTTAGACATGTCTCTGACCTAAGATAAAAATAAATACGATTGTTTATATTAATATACATCATGTCATAATAAAGTGTGAAAATGTGAAAATAAAATCAAATTTCACATGAAGAAAGTCATCTGTCATCATATATGTGGTAACATCATGTGTACTCATCATTCCTCTATGTGCATACACATGAGTGCGCTTCATGCATCTAAAGCGCTATACAGCGAATTTCAAGCGTCTGCGAGCAAAGGAAACGTATTTTTCAAAAAATGTATGTTTTCACTTCAGATATGAAATGTAATATAATACTTTTCACTTCTTTATAACATGATATGAAATTTTTTGATATGTTAGACGTGTCTAAACTAAAATAAAAATAAATACGATTGTTTATATTAATATAAATCATGTCATAATAAAGTGTGAAAATGTTACAAAAACGTCAAATTTCACATGAAGAAAGTCATCTGTCATCATATATGTGGTAACATCATGTGTACTCATCATTCCTCTATGTGCATACACGAGTGCGCGTCATGCAACTAAAGCGCTAAACAGCAAATTTCAAGCATCTGCGCGCAAAGGAATCGTGTTTTTCTAAAAAAGTATGTTTTAACATCAGAGTTGCAAACTAATATGACACATTTCAGTTCTTTATAACATGAAATGATACTATGATATGTTAGACATGTCTCTGAGCTAAAATAACTAAAAACTATTGTTTATATTAACATACATCATGTCATAATAAAGTGTGAAAATGTGAAAAAAAGTCAAATTTCACATGAAGAAAGTCATCATATATGTGGTAACTTCATGTGTACTCATCATTCCTCTATGTGCAGACACTTGAGTGCGCTTCATGCATCTAAAGCGCTATACAGCGAATTTCAAACGTCTGCGAGCGAAGGAAACGTCTTTTTCCAAAAAATCTATGTTTTCACTTCAGATATGAAATGTAATATAATACTTTTCACTTCTTTATATCTTGATATGATACTATTATATCTTAGACATGTCTCTGACCTAAAATAACACTAAATATGATTGTTTATATTAACATATATCATGTCATAAAGTGTGAAAATGTGACAAAAAGTCAAATTTCACATGAAGAAAGTCATCTGTCATCATATATGAGGTAACATCATGTGTACTCATCATTCCTCTATGTGCATACACATGAGTGCGCTTCATGCATCTAAAGCGCTATACAGCGAATTTCAAACGTCTGCGAGCGAAGGAAACGTCTTTTTCCAAAAAATGTATGTTTTCACTTCTTATATGAAATGTAATATAATACTTTTCACTTCTTTATAACATTATATGATACTATGATATGTTAGACGTGTCTAAACTAAAATAAAAATAAATACGATTGTTTATATTAATATACATCATGTCATAAAAAAGTGTGAAAATGTTACAAAAACGTCAAATTTCACATGAAGAAAGTCATCTGTCGTCATGTATTTGGTAACATCATGTGTACTCATCAGTCCTCTATGTGCATACTCTTGAGTGCGCTTCATGCAACTAAAGCGCTATACAGCCATTTTCAAGCGTCTGCGAGCAAAGGAAACGTCTTTTTCCAAAAAATGTATGTTTTCACTTCAGATATGAAATGTAATATAACACTTTTCACTTCTTTATAACATGATATGATACTATGATATGTTAGACATGTCTCTGACCTAAAATAACACTAAATATGATTGTTTATATTAATATACATCATTTCATAATAAAGTTTGAAAATGTGAAAAAAAGTCAAATTTCACATGAAGAAAGTCATCTGTCATCATATATGAGGGAACATCATGTGTACTCATCATTCCTCTATGTGCATACACAAGAGTGCGCTTCATGTAACTAAAGCGCTATACAGCGAATTTCAAGCGTCTGCGAGCAAAAGAAACGTGTTTTTCCAAAAAATGTATGTTTTCACTTCAGATATTAAATGTAATATAACATTTTTCACTTCTTTATAACATGATATGATACTATGATATGTTAGACATGTGTCTGACCTAAAATAAAAATAAATATGATTGTTTATATTAACATACATCATGTCATAAAGTGTGAAAATGTGACAAAAAGTTAAATTTCACATGAAGAAAGTCATCTGTCATCATATATAAGGTAACATCATGTGTACTCATCATTCCTCTATGTGCATACACATGAGTGCGCTTCATGCATCTAAAGCGCTATACAGCGAATTTCAAGCGTCTGCGAGCAAAGGAAACGTCTTTTTCCAAAAAATGTGTGTTTTCACTTCAGATATGAAATGTAATATAACACTTTTCACTTCTTTATAACATGATATGATACTATGATATGTTAGACATTTGTCTGACCTAAAATAAAAATAAATACGATTGTTTATATTAATATACATCATGTCATAATAAAGTGTGAAAATGTGAAAATAAAATCAAATTTCACATGAAGAAAATCATCTGTCATCATATATGTGGTAACATCATGTGTACTCATCATTCCTCTATGTGCATACACATGAGTGCGCTTCATGCAACTAAAGCGCTATACAGCGAATTTCTAGCGTCTGCGAGCAAAGGAAACGTCTTTTTCCAAAAAATGTATGTTTTCACTTCAGATATGAAATGTAATATAACATTTTTCACTTCTTTATAACATGATATGATACTATGATATGTTAGACGTGTCTAAACTAAAATAAAAATAAATACGATTGTTTATATTAATATACATCATGTCATAATAAAGTGTGAAAATGTGAAAAAAAGTCAAATTTCACATGAAGAAAGTCATCTGTCATCATATATGTGGTAACTTCATGTGTACTCATCATTCCTCTATGTGCAGACACTTGAGTGCGCTTCATGCAACTAAAGCGCTATACAGCGAATTTCAAGCGTCTGCGAGCAAAGCAAACGTGTTTTTCAAAAAATGTATGTTTTCACTTCAGATATGAAATGTAATATAATACTTTTCACTTCTTTATAACATGATATGATACTATGATATGTTAGACGTGTCTAAACTAAAATAAAAATAAATACGATTGTTTATATTAATATACATCGTCATAATAAAGTGTGAAAATGTGACAAAAAGTCAAATTTCACATGAAGAAAGTCATCTGTCATCATATATGTGGTAACATTATGTGTTCTCATCAGTCCTCTATGTGCATACACATGTGTGCGCTTCTGTTACGTTACTTGTGTGAAGAGTCAGGTAGGATGCACTCGCAGGGGAAAGTGGTCAGTTTATTAGGAACGAAAAAACATCAGGCACATTCAAAAGTGAAAACATCAACATAATAAATAAAGAGCAATCGCAAGGTTTACAGGGTAAAAATCCAGGAAGAGAAATCGCAAGGTTTACAGGGCAAAAATCCAGGAAGACAAATCGCAAGGTTTACAGGGCAAAAATCCAGGAAGACAAATTGCAAGGTTTACAGGGTAAAAATCCAGGAAGAGAAATCGCAAGGTTTACAGGGCAAAAATCCAGGAAGACAAATCGCAAGGTTTACAGGGCAAAAATCCAGGAAGTAGCGAGGAATCCATCAAGGAACGCGGGAGCGCCGGGTAAACAAAAACTCAAAAACTAGCGCAAAGGACCAGGGAACACCTGGTAAACAAAAACCTTGGAACCAACTACGAAGCGTGAGCTTCCTCGCTACCAATCATTATCGATCTAATACAATCTACTTCATTCTAATACAATTCAGTTCAATATCATTTTCGTTCGATCTAACTCAATACTCCGCAAAGATCTGGACAAACTTAGGGGTTTTAGTATCCAAGGAAATTAAGCGCGAATCAGAAGTAATACATGACACCTGGAAATAATAATTAGAAAATAACCATAGAACCAATGAGGAAATGGGGGCAGAGACATGACGTAAACAAAAACAAAGGATCACATGGCAACGTAAACAAAACCAGAGTCTTTGTTATCGGAATGTCCAGCGGAGAGTTCTTTTTTAATACTAGCACTAGAAAGCGCGTAGACATGCTGCTCCTTAGCGGGGCAGCGATTCATGCTGCTCCTTCCCGGAGCAGCGATTGGCGAGAGCTCTAACAGAGCCCCCCCCCAAGGCACGGCTCCCGACGCGCCGCAAGTTTTGTCCGTTCTGCCGGACCCGGACCCCTGGGCAAGATTAGCACATCTGCCCCCCTGGAACCGAGGCTGGTGCAATTTAATGTCCCGCAGCCAGAGTCGACCGTGTCGTGACGAGGACTTGGACGAGGACTTGGACGAGGACTTGGATGAGGACTTGGACAAGGACTTATGCTCGGCCTGGATCGTGGAATAGCGCGTGATCTGATGCTCGGCCTGGGTCTTGGAGTTGCGCGTGATCTGATGCTCAGCCTGGGTCTCGGAGTTGCACGTGATCTGATGCTCGGCCTGGGTCTCCGAGCTGCGCGTGACCTGGTGCTCGGCCTGGAATCTCCGAGCTGCGTGTGACCTGGTGCTGGGCCCGGATCTCCGAGCTGCGCGTGACCTGGTGCTGGGCCCGGATCTCCAAGCTGCGCGTGACCTGGCGCTCTGTCTGGAACCTGATTCAGCTCCTGGATTAGAGACAGTGGAGTGAGTTGGGTTGGAACCAGAGGAGGAGACAGGGTTGGAAACAGAGGAGGAGATAGTGGAGTGAGTTGGGTTGGAAACAGAGGAGGAGACAGGGCTGGAGACTGAGGAGGAGACAGGGCTGGAGACTGAGGAGGAGACAGGGCTGGAGACTGAGGAGTGAGCTGGGTTATGAGTGGAGCTGGGAGTGAAAACACCCTCTGCACTGAGGAGGAGGGCTAACACCCATCCCGAAATTAAACCCATGTAGCCCTCATAAAAATCAGAAACTGAACTTGGGAAATGATTGTTAATGGGGCTTGGAAACGGATTGAGAACAGGACTGGGAGCCGGACTGGGAGCAGGACTGGGAACCGGACTGGGAGCAGGACTGGGAACCGGACTGGGAGCAGGACTGGGAACCGGACTGGGAGCAGGATTGAGAACCGGACTGGGAACCGGACTGGGAGCAGGATTGAGAACCGGACTGGGAACCGGACTGGGAACAGGATTGAGAACGGGAGTAGGAACTGGACTGGGAACCAGGGTGAGAACTGGATTGGGAGCAGGACTGAGAACAGGATTGGGAGCAGGACTGAGAACAGGATTGGTAGCAGGACTGAGAACTGGATTGGGAGCAGGACTGAGAACTGGATTGGGAGCAGGAGTGAAATCTGGACATGGACTTGGTGTGGAGGTTTCTTCTAGAACCTCTGAGACGAGCAGGCCAGGAGAGGAGGTTTCCTCTTTATTCGCTGGCTGCTGCTTGGGGCTGGAGGTCGCCTGGTTAACCTCCAGTTGCAGCTCCGCTCTGGAGACCTTTTGCTGGGCCTCCGGCTGGAGCTCGGGGCTGGAGGTCGCCATGTTAACCTCCAGTTGCAGCTCTGCTGTGGAGACTTCCTGCTGGGTCTCCGGCTGGAGCTCGGGGCTGGAGGTCGCCTGGTTAACCTCCAGTTGCAGCTCCGCTGTGGAGACTTCCTGCTGGGTCTCCGGCTGGAGCTCGGGGCTGGAGGTCGCCATGTTAACCTCCAGTTGCAGCTCCGCTGTGGAGACTTCCTGCTGGGTCTCCGGCTGGAGCTCGGGGCTGGAGGTTGCCATGTTAACCTCCAGTTGCAGCTCCGCTGGGAAGACCTCCTGCTGGGTCTCCTGCTGGAGCTCTGAGGGTGCCCGCTGGTGGAGCCGCTTATGCACCCGCCAGCTGCCCTTGAAACAGTTTTGGGAGCAGAAGAAGCTGCTCCTTACTCCCTGGTTCTTGCAGGTGGGGCACTGCAGGATGGCTGGGCGGGTGCATCCCTCGGTGGAACACTCCTGGTTTTGGGGATGTGAGGAGCAGGCCGCCACGTTAGCCCGCTTACCCCCATAATACTCCAGGAAAGAGTGGCTAGGTCGGTCGCCCAGACGGTCCTTCCCCAAAAAGGTCCTGAGGTAGGGTTGGAAGTCTGGGCTTCCGAACACCTGGACCAGTAGATCCACAAAGCCCGAAACTGTTTTGAACTTCGTGGATCCACTGGCAAGGTGAAGCTCTGCCCATTGGCGAGCAGAGCCGACCAAACGAGAGAGGAGGAACCCCACCCACTGTTCCTCGTCGGGCTTGGGGTCCTCCAAACTCAGGAAATAAATCTGTGCCTGCAAACAGAAGCACTGTGGCCAGGTGGAAAAGCCATCAAACTCATCGGGGGGATAAACAAACGTCCATTGGGGGAAAAAAATTGAATTGTTTGCAGGCATTTTAAATGTGGCGTGGCATGGCATGGCGTGGTGTGGCATGGCGCGGCGTGCCCTCACTTTCCCCGCTGCATCCATTTTTTGGTCGGAGTATTCTGTTACGTTACTTGGGTGAAGAGTCAGGTAGGATGCACTCGCAGGGGAAAGTGGTCAGTTTATTAGGAATGAAAAAACATCAGGCACATTCAAAAGTGAAAACATCAACATAATAAATAAAGAGCAATCGCAAGGTTTACAGGGCAAAAATCCAGGAAGAGAAATCGCAAGGTTTACAGGGCAAAAATCCAGGAAGAGAAATCGCAAGGTTTACAGGGCAAAAATCCAGGAAGACAAATCGCAAGGTTTACAGGGCAAAAATCCAGGAAGAGAAATCGCAAGGTTTACAGGGCAAAAATCCAGGAAGTAGCGAGGAATCCATTAAGGAACGCGGGAGCGCCGGGTAAACAAAAACTCAAAAACTAGCGCAAAGGACCAGGGAACACCTGGTAAACAAAAACCTCGGAACCAACTACGAAGCGTGAGCTTCCTCGCTACCGATCATTATCGATCTAATACAATCTACTTCATTCTAATACAATTCAGTTCAATATCATTTTCGTTCGATCTAACTCAATACTCCGCAAAGATCTGGACAAACTTAAGGGTTTTAGTATCCAAGGAAATTAAGCGCGAATCAGAAGTAATACATGACACCTGGAAATAATAATTAGAAAATAACCATAGAACCAATGAGGAAACGGGGGCAGAGACATGACGTAAACAAAAACAAAGGATCACATGGCAACGTAAACAAAACCAGAGTCTTTGTTATCGGAATGTCCAGCGGAGAGTTCTTTTTTAATACTAGTGCTAGAAAGCGCGTAGACATGCTGCTCCTTAGCGGGGCAGCGATTCATGCTGCTCCTTCCCGGAGCAGCGATTGGCGAGAGCTCTAACAGCTTCAAGCAGCTAAAGATGTACACAGCGAATTTCAAGTGTCTGCGAGCAAAGGAAACGTGTTTTTCTAAAAAACGCATTTTTACACTTAAGTGACGTACTCTACTATAACATATTTCACTGCTTTATGAGATAATATGATTCTATGATATTTTAGACCTGTCTATAACCTAAAATAACACTCAATATGATTGTTTACAGTAACATACATAATTTCATTATAAAGTGTGAAAATGTGAAAAAAAGTCAAAGAAAGTTAAGAAAGTCATTTTTCATCAAATGTGTTGTCGGAAAAAGAGCCTCCTTCCGAGCTCCGACATCCAGTGTCGAGTTGAAGTCCTTCTCGGCTGTTTTAGTCTTTTCCAACTCTTGTTTCACTTAAACTACTACCAATAAATCAAGACTCTTTAGACTTGGATGAGAAAGAGCAAACGTTGTTTTAATGCAAATCCAAAAACATAAAAATCCATTGAGCTCAAGGAGAACAACACTCACAATACAAAACACATTTCTATGTTATTGTAAGTAAGTGCATATCAACATCCACTGCATCCTCAGTGTCCTCTGTGTTCTCAAAAACTCCCCAGATCATCCCCTCTATTTATCCTAGGGCGCTGTGAAGCGCCTCCTTTCTTAATTTGCATATGCCCTGGCGAATTCCCCTTATTTTCTACTATGGCCCTTCTGGCCCCTCTTACTCTAATTTGCATCCTCCGCAGAATTCCCCTTATTTTCTACTTTTCTGGGAAACCCGTCTTTATGTGTCATTTTTGACTCATATCCTGTTCTCTGAATTTTCCCTTATTTCCCGGTTTTACTCATTTCCTTATGTCCTTTTTTTTTGGTGTTCCTGTCTTTTGGATTTCCCCTTATTTTCGGCCTTTCGTTATTAAAAAAAAAAAACTCTATAAAACTGTATTTAGACTAAACTGCCTAGTTTTTGGCACAGTCAGCAGTGGATTACCGTGCTACCAGATGTCTCTCCGTTATTCTCTTTTCAAGATGCCTAAAATGTCTAAGTTTCATTTTACTCTTCTCATTTTATTATTTTTACTCTACGCACTTACTTTTGTTATGCCTTCTACTCTTGTAATATACTTAATGCTGTTTTTGTGAGACTTAAGTGATGCTTTGGATATAGTCTGTAAGCTGTGTCTCTAGATTTTTAGCAGGCTAGGCTATTTTATTTCTGCAATACATTCCTTAAGCATGATGGTCTCTGTCTCTGTTATTGTCCGGAGCTGTGTTTGTTTACGGCTACTTAGTTTGTTTAATTTCTGGCAAGCGCCGGTGTTCCTTTTCTCAAGACTCCCCTGACTCATGTACATCCTCTGTGTGTTTTCTTCTAGCCCGCCCACGTGGTTCTTTCCCAACTTCCTCTGGGGCATCTGAACTCGCTCTCTATCATCACTATCAGCTGACGCACTTGGCCACAGGTATTTCTGAATATCTGGAGCAGCTCTACAGCACACCTGTACCTAATGATCCTTTGTTTCTGGTCCAATTTTCTCAAAGGGTTAAAATGGAGTCCGCATCTACACAGACACCTATGTCATTTTCCAATTCTCATTTTACTCAAACCCCGATGTTTCTGGTGATGACCACCTCTCAGTCTACTCAGACTGAGAGTTGCCCTCATGTGGACAGTTGTCCATGGGACTCTAAAGCTCCCCTGTCTCCCAGTGTTTTTCAGGATATGGATGAGTCAACTCTGTCTAATCCTGTCTCCACCACGGATTATTCCCCGACGAGTCCAGTTGTCCCTCCTATCATTATTCCTCTGTCTCCGCCTTCTATTCCAGTTGTTCCCAGCGTGAGGCGGGCTCTCCTTTTTTCAGACTAATCTGTACTGCCCTTTTTCTTGAATAAACATGTTTCTTTTTCCCTACACTTGCCTCCTGGTATTTATTTGTGTCATGCTACTATACCTATTTATTTGCATCTCATTCCTATTCCTAACGTCCTACAGCTTCGTTTGCTACATTGTGCCTTAAGCTAAGTTTTGCGTATTATGCTGCTGGCTGCTGTTGAACTATGTACCAAATATGAGCTTTGCCTTCTAAACTCAACATCACTCCCCCCTCTGAGACTTATGAGTCTCACCTTCCTAGGGTCCTGTCGGGTTTTATGTCATAATACAATAATACTACTCTATAAACTGCTCTATATTGCTCCATAGTAATAAGAGGGGTTACTTAACCCTGTCGTGGGTCAGGAGCACAATTTTGCCAAATAAACCCAATCCTCATTTAGTCAACTATTCCCAATGGTGCTCGCCCACGGCTCACCTACGACAGGTACACACTGAAATTAAAAAAAAAAAAAAAAGGACATCAGCGGACGAACATCAAAACTAATACAAACACAAACGTTACAACCAGTGCACAAAAAACAGAGATCAATAGACACAGAAATTCCTCCCCAAAAGGAAACCTATATATAAGGCGTATAAAAGAACTATATGTATGAAAAATAAGTAAAGAATATCAACAACAACAACAACAGCACAAAACACAAAGGCCAAAGAAAAATAAGAAGAAAAATAAGAGGTACATAATCTGAAAAATAAGAAGTAAAAAGGAAAGAATGTCAACAACCATAAACATACATTACGAAAAATAAGAAGTAAAAAGGAAGTAAACAATCAAAAAGCACAATCATAAAGAAGAAGTAAAAAATCAACAAGCATAATCATAGAAAATCAACAAGCACAATCATAAAGAAGAGGTAAAAATTCAACAATCATAATCATAAAGAAGCATAATCATAAAGAAGCAAAATGGAAGAAGCAACAAGCAACAATCATAAACATACATCACTCCCCCACACAATAAGACCCACAATGTTTGCTCACATGTGGTGAACCAGGGGTGGGTGAAAAACCCTCGCGGCCAATTGTGAGGGAAAAGCCCCACCCTGCCCGCACATGGCGTGACAGTGTGCCTTGTAGCCACCAGGGGCACCACATGAACACACTTCAACAATCTTTTGTACTAAAGCACACTAGCACCACCACCAATAGTGGCCATGAAACAGTCTACAGATCCATCGGGGCAGCGGCAGGTGCAGGTTCCGCAGCTGCACCCAAATGTCTGAAAGGGCACAGAAACCAGTTGGGGGTGGAGCATCCACCATTACCTCCGAGTCTGTGTCACGCCATTCATGAAAGAACAGGGGTGGCTTGGAGACCGCCTCAAACCATTCGAGTTTCGCAGGTGTCAGTGCTGTCCATATTGGGTACTCACAAAAGAGGACAGTGCATAGTTGGACGGTGGCCTGCTGCAAGATGTGTCAGGAGAGCAGGAAACCATGATGAGTACATGTTCCATATGCCTGAGCCACAGTAAAAGAGCGACGAAGTTCATAGTAATGAACCCTGAGAAGTAGTCCTCGATCCAGAGGAAAGTCTGTGTTCCACGATGCATTCACCCAAAGTCCGTCGTAATGAGCCATGTTGGTGTGGGACATGATGAGGGCCAAAGGTTGTGTGTCCTCTAGCAGCGTGGTCCACACAGGGTCCTCTTGAGGCGCAGGGTAGGGGTGCCACACCCGTGTACCGGGGTCCGACTGGCCAGGTAGGCTCCACAGGCAGTTGGACATGTCGGCCTCCATACACAGACGGGAGCAGGCGCTGCAAAGCAGGCGTCTGGACGTGGCATCAACCGTATAAGAGTAGATGCCATTAGTCCCAGGATGAAGCGAGATACAGATAGGGAGGCATCCACGCCGCCGTGTGCTCAGAGGACTGGCCATGGACCTGCACACAACATAAAGACGCACACCACCAGCACAGATAGAGACAGAAAAACACATACAACAGAGAAACAACAACATGGAAACATATACAGTCTGGTGAGAGCTTCGATGTGGAGTGTAGGAAGGCTAAAAGTCTGTGCTTTCATCACACTTGTCCTCGTCCAAATCTAACAGAGGGTACAATTCTGGGCAATCAGTGTCCAGATCAGTGTCCAGTGCATGCAACTGTCCGAACAGGGAGTGAACAGTCTTGTCTATAAGTGCGCGAAGAAGCGGGATGCCGCAGCAGGCGACAAAAGCCACGCAGGCCAATACTATGAGAATAATCACTCCTAAATGCATCAGGCCTGCCAACCAGTCTCTGGAGAACAGCCATTTGAACCATGTGGATTCAGTGCCTGCACTGTTGCCGACCATCTGATCCCGGGCTTTCTTCATACGGGTCAGTAATGACTGCAGGGGCCCTGCTGGGCCCATATGGAGGGGTATCACGGTGCAACGGTCTCCTCCAATCATTTCGCACACACCTTGGTCAGGTCCTCTCATAGTATCTAAAGCAAACTTATTTTGAACCGCCATAAGAGTTGTGGCGTGCAGCTGCTCTGTGAGTAGGCCTAGAGCCGCTATGGTGTGAGTTATGAAGCGTTGTTGGTTGTACCAAACATAGTTTATCCATCGCATATTTCTGTGCACCTGAACATGGGGCAAAAGAATGTTCCATGCTAGGACGTAGGACCTGGACTTGGCGTAACTACGATTTGAGAGATTGGTAGGGGGACCTGGCTGATTACTTCCAGCTCTGTCAGGGGACCAGGAAGTTCTGAGCCTGGTGTCTCCCTTGGATCCCTGGAGATCACTGGGGTTGGGCCGCTACTTTGCTGTGGTGTCTCTCCCACCTCCTCAGAGGGTGCTACGGAGGAGTCACTATCTTGCTGCGGTGAGACATGCCGTGTCTGGGAGCGTGTTCCTCGTGTGGGCCCTACTTGCGTCGAGGGCTCAGGTGCGTCTGGGTCATCCTCCTCTGAATCCGTTTCCGGCTCCTCCTTTTTCTTTCTGGCCTTAGTGGCCTTTTTGGCTGGTTCTATGCCAGGGGCGCGACAGCAATGGTTCAAGTGGTACCAGTACTCCCTACCTTCTACCTTGACTGCAGTGGGTGTGGCTAACACTACTTTGAACGGTCTTTCTCGGCGGGGCTGTGCACAGTTTTTCCTCTTGAAGACCTTGATATCGTAATCACCTGGTTCCACTTGTTGAAGTGACTCATCAGTCACGTCTTCTCCGTGAATAGCTTGCTGGACCTGCGAATACAGAGTTCTGTGGATTTGGGTTAAGTGTTTGACATAACTTGACATTTCTTTTTCTAGCTGTTCCAGTGAGGGTCCTTTGTAGGGACCTCGTGTGAATGCCATCGGCATGGGACGCCCTGTGACCATCTCATGTGGTGTCAAGTGTGTCATGCGGTTTGTCTGCATACGCATTTTCATCAGTGCTAGGGGTAGCGCCTGAACCCATGTCAAATTTGTGCTTGCGCAAATCTTCCCAATCTTTGCCTTCAATATCCCATTCGCCCTTTCTACCTTTCCTTGCGACTGGGGATGATACACACATCCCATCTGCTGTTTTATGTTAAACGCCTCTGTTATTGCTTTGATAACGTCATTCACAAAGTGCGGACCATTGTCTGAACTCAGTTTGTCTGGTATCCCGAAGTGCGGGATCACTTCCCTACACAAGAACTTTGCCACTGTCTTAGTGTCATTGTTTCTTGTAGCCGCAGCCTCCACCCACCGGCTGAAAAGATCCTCAATGACTAGAATGTAGCGGCATCCCTCTTTCCTGTCTACCATATCAACGAAATCCATCATTAGATGTCAGGAATGTGACCTATTGGGGCTGTGAAATGCTTTCTCACATTTCGTTTTGCACACACAGCGGACACTCTCAGTGCCTTATCTACCATGCTAGATATGGTGACCACCATTCCTTTCGTATGGTATCGATGACCACTTGCCTGTTACAGTGATCCACCCCATGTGTTTCCTTGATCAGCATTGGCAACAACGCCAATGGGGCTACACACACTCCATCTACACTTCTCCAAAGCCTAGTGTTTGGTTCCCTAACAGCTCCGCGTTTCTTCCATAGCTCTATTTCCTCTGGGCTTGCTGCCTCTTGGCAATCTCTAAGACTGTCCACTGACATTCCCTCTGCCTCTCCCATTTCTGTCTCCTCTTCCTCCGACTCACCTGCCTGCATCATGACTTTTACAGAGCCATCTCCTACTGCTGCTCTTTTGGCTGCTTCGTCAGCAGCTGTGTTACCATTAGTCACCATTGTGCCATCAGTTTTGTGAGCTTTGCACTTCACTATGGCCAGCTTTTCTGGCAGCTGTATTGCAGCAAGCAATTCTGATATTGCTGGACCATGCAGCAGGGTTGAGCCATCTGCTCTTTGAAACCCTCTCTGGGCTCATATTGGACCAAACACGTGGCATACTCTGTATGCGTACGTCGAATCAGTGTAGACTGTGCATGTCTTACCTGCACCTAGCTTACATGCAGCCGTGAGTGCTTTGATTTCCGCTAATTGGGCTGAACATGGTTGGGGGACTGTTGTCTCTACGACTGTCTCGTATTTTCCTGTGTCCTCATTGTACTGCACCACAGCATACCCTGCCTTGCAACCTTCCAGCGTGTGATAGCAGGAACCATCCACAAAGAACACATGTTGTGCTTCTGGCAAAGGGTTTGCCAGTAAGTCTGAACGTGCTTTTAGGAATTTCTCAGACTCTTCCGTACAGCAGTGTGGAGTTCCATCAATTGGTAGAACCATTCTCTCAGCTGGGTTAACTGTGCTACATCGTTCGATTGTCAATTCTGGAGCTGAAAGAATGACGTCATAGCCTGTGCGCCGTGCATTAGTTATTACAAACGCCTGACTCATCAGAAGAGCGTGTAACGCATGTGATGTATACAAGGTTACTGGGTGCCCTATGGTGATTGAGGATGCCTTTTGGCATGCAAATGCTGCGGCTGAAATTGCTCGGTAACATGGGGGCATGCCCTTCTCAACGTTATCGAGTGCGGTACTGAAGTATGCAATCGGCTATTTTCCCACCCCTTGTTGTTCTTGCATTAGTACGGCTGACGCGAACCCTTTTCTTTCGGACACATACAGATGAAAGAGCTTACTGTAATCTGGACTTGCCAGCACTGGGGCTGATGCTTGCAGATTACTGATGCTGCCTGCCCATCGGGGGTCCAGGTCAGTGGGGCACTTGGCTTTGTTTGATCTGTGGCTTTTATCATGTCTCTGAGTGGCTGTGCCTTGAGCGCGAAGTCGCATATCCACGGTCTGCTAAACCCTGCCATGCCCAGGAATGACAACATTTGTCTGACAGTTTGAGGTTGAGGTGCCTTTGTAATAGCTTCCACGTGCGCAGGTGATATTGCTCGGGTCGTCCCTTCTAGTACCCTTCCCAAATATTCCACCTTCTGCCGGCAGAATTGCAATTTTTCCTTGCTTACGTTGTGCCCATTGTTCGCCAATGTTCTCAGCACCGTCAATGAGTCAGAGAGGCATTGCTCTTTTGTTCGGCTGCAGGTCAATAAATCATCGACGTACTGCAGCAATCGGCTTTCGATTTGGAGACTACCCAAGTCTCGAGCTAATACCTGGTTAAATATTGACGGATTCTCACAGTACCCTTGAGGCAACCTCGTGTAGGTATACTGCTTGCCCCTGTAAGTAAATGCAAACAAAGTCAGGGTGCAATGGAACACTAAAAAACACTGAACACAAGTCAATCACTGTGTACCATTTCGTACCTTCAGGGATGTTGGACAGTAAGGTGTGTGGGTCCAGGACCACTGGGGTCTCAGCTATCACCACCTGATTCACTGGTCTTAAATCATGCACCAGTCTCCATTTGTCTGAGTTGGGCTTCCTGACCGGAAGAATCGGAGTGTTGCACTGGCTTTTGTTGGGATTAGGACTCCTGCCTTTACCAACCCTTCAATTGTTGGTCCAATCCCTTCTTCTGCTTTTGAAGTCAATGGGTATTGCTGTTGGTATGGTAATTGAATGTTTGGTTTCATTTGAATTTTCACCAACCCTGCTGATTTCACTAGCCCTACATCTGTTTGGTGTTTGGTCCAGAGTTGCCCTGGTACTTCTTTCAATGCCTATACTACCTCCTGCTCTGTAAGCTCTCATTCTTCTGTCCTCTGGGACATCTGTACCTGTACTTCTACCCTTAGCTGCACTTTGGTTTGTTGACTCACTAACGTGTGTTGCTATCATCTGTTCTGTTGTCTCTCGTTTCACCCTAAGAAACTTCCTGTCTTTTGATGTGTACATGTTTGGATTTCTGGTGGGCTCCCACACTTGTACCTGGCTTGCCTCCCTCATCATTGGCCCTAGATCTTTAGATTCAAATTTTTGCCCGACCATCAGAGAGATATGCAGTGCAGTGTCTGGAACTTGATACCAGTTGTCCACTTTGTGTGGAAGTTCCACATGGGCTGCTACTCCTTGAGAGCCTACAATTATGTCCAACACTCTGACATTGAATTTGTGTCCTTCCAGCTGCTCTTCCCATAGGGATTCATACTCCTCATCATACATTAGGGTACAATGCCAGGGATCTCTGGTGTCTCTACAGTCTGGACACATGTGAGATATCCAAGGTTTCCATTGTTGGAAATCCTTCCATAGTCCTGATGCTTCTTTTTCTTTGACTTCTAGCCAGTATACCTTGTCCAAGGTGCGCTGAACTTCTCCTTTCTCCATCATCACGAATTGTCGTGCTAGCATTTCTGGGAGTATTACCCACACTCCTGTAGGTCCACAGTGAATTTTTGCTCCTAATTTCCATAGTACATCCCTTCCCAGGAGATTGGCTGGTGTGTCGGGGGAGAAAAGCAATGGGGCTTGTACTGTGATTCCTTCCACAGTTATCCATTGAGGCTCTGTAAATCGTAACACACGTGTTTTTCCCGAGAAGCCTACCGTTTTTATTGTCTTTCGAGTGAGGGGGAGCCCAGAGCCTGCTTTTCCCATGCTTGTGAATGTTGCTCCTGTGTCTACCAGGAAAGGTGCCTGTACTTGGTTTCCAATCACCACCGTAATCGTTGGTTCTTGTGCTGGATGCAGTGAGGTGGCACACTGCACCATCTCCCCCTCAGGCTTCTCTGGGCCTCTTCATTTTCCTCCTGGGGCAGGCCCCAACGGGTTGCCCCCAGGAGGGATTGGGGCCTGGCTTTGGTAACCCGGGCCCATCCATTGTCCTCCCCAGTTTCCTGTTCCCTGTTGATTGTTTGCAGGTTGTTGCTGCCATCCTCTTGGTCCTCCCATGCTTCCCCTTGGAGCTTCATACTGAAGTTGGGGGCATTCTCGCTTTATGTGTCCTGGATCACCACAGTTCCAGCATCCTGGTCCTTGGCCTCCTGAACCCCATGCATTCCTTTGTGCAGGTCCTCTGGAGAAATTTCCTCTTCCCCGGCCCTTGCCTTGTCCCCACCCTCGTGTCTGTTGAGGGTATGGGGCACCCATCTGGTACCCTCCTGCCATTGGTGGGTACTGGTAGGCATTTGGGCTTTGTGGTGGGTACACTGTCTGCATTTGCGGCTGGTACACAGCCGGACACATGGCTGGGGCTTGAGGCTGGTATCTGGGGTCCTCCAGCTGGTGGCTGTCCCACCTGAGGTGGGGCGGCTGCCACCATTACTGCAGCTTGTGTTGCAGCCCCCTCCTTTTTCTCCTTCTTTCATTGTTCCTGAATTTCTTGTTTGTTTCGCACCAGTTCTCCTAGTTGGGCTTTGTGGAGCTGTGCAAGTAGGTTCTCTGCAGCCTTCTGTGCTTCACGTTCCCTTCGCCGCTGCAGCTCCACATGGTGTATGACGTTGGCCTCAAAGGTTGCCCATGGCATTGTGTTCAGTCCCACTATAGTCTCAAGTTGTTCTTGTACTTCCTTTGGGAGGGCCTTCTTGAGCATGAGCTTGAACAGCGTCTGACTTGCCACTGTTTCATCCCAGGGGCCTCCCATCTCCTCTCTCCAGCTATTCTGTAGCTTCAGTATGAATTGGGCCACCCTTTCATTCTCCTCTAATTTAATCTTTTCCACTTTTCCACTACGTTGGGTAGTCTTTTCTCAGTTCGTCCCACAACTGGTTCCTTATGGGTCCGAACAGATGATCATCCCAGAGGGGATTATCTGTCATATTTCCGATCCCACATCTTGTGAACAGTTCTCCCAGTTTAGTCAGTCCCACAGATTGTGACAGTATCGCTTTCAGATCTCCCACGGCTAGTTGGTGCCCTGAGGATTGTTCCTCGAACTTTGTGATCCATCTTTGTGCTCCCTCACATATGCTGGGGAGTCGGTTTATGAGTCCTGTCACATCCATAAAGGTCCATGGGACATACTGTGGCGGTATTTTTCCTCCTTTGAACAATAGTGGCATCATTTTCATCTGGGCATTACGGGTCCTGTCTCCGGGACCTCCTCCCCACTGTGCTTGTCCTGTCACTTCTTCTTCGTTTCCGCTGACCACTTCCTCTTCTGAGTCCGAACTTAATACTGTATATTCTCCTCTTTCCGAGCTTTCAGCTTCCCCTTGTTTCTGTGCATGAGATCGTGTTAGCCAGTCTCCGCTCCCCTTCTCCTGACATGTTCAGCTGAGTCGCCATGCTCTGTGCTGCTTGCACCCTTAGCTCCTCTATTCTCTTCAGCTTCTCTTCCAGTCGGATTATCCTTTCTTCAGCTTTCATTTCCGCCTCAGATAGTTTGTGGCCCGTCTGGATGGCTTGCTCTTCCAGGATCTGCAGGGCTTTCTGTATTTCCTCTTGCCCTTTTTTCGCACTTTCTTCTGCACTCTCTGTGGCTCGCTCTGCATCCCTTTTAGCCTTGCCTGCTTCTTCCTCCATATGGTGGAATTTATCTATTAATTTTCCTTCTTCCTCACATGCGCATTGTTTCACCTCTTCCAATCTCCCCAATATCCTTTTTCTCTCCTTTACCAGGCTTCGTCCTTCCTTCCTCATCTTCAGTAAGTTTCCGTCTTTTCCAACCGATGTTATTTGTATTTGTACCCATGCAGCTTCTTCTTCTACCGCTTCCTCTTTTTCTGATACCCTTTCCTCTTCCTCTTCCTGCTCCATCTTGTCCCTTACTGAGGTCCTCTCTGGGAGTCTGTGCATGTCCACTTCCCATTCCTCCCTTTCCTCTTTTCCTTGTAGTTCGCCTGTCTCATTTCCTCTCAACTCTCTTAGGCTTTCGTGTAGTCTATCCAGGCAGTCATGCAGGCTGTCTCTTCCTTTCCCATGCCTCAGTCCGCCTCCCCTTCACGGGGTGCTATGCTGTCTCATGGTTCCTTCTCCGGCCATGTTACTTTCTCGACTATACCATATCTCCAAGGGCATGCTGCTTCTCTGTTCGTACCATGCCTGCGCTCATCGGGCTATGTCATCGTCCCATTCCATTTCTTCCTGTGACGCCTCTCTTCGCCTTGTTGAGTGCCCATAGTGTTCTTGCTGACTCTCACCTTCTGCATATGACAAATGGCCCTTATGCTTCTGGTTTCCACGGCTTTTATTGCCTTCCCGCAGGTCTTCATCCTCCTCATATCGTTGGAGGCCTTCTTCATATTGTTGGAGGCCTTCATGCCCCTGACTTCCTTTCTGTGATGCTCTGTCTTGATCATCATTCTCGTGCATCCATCCTTCTGTTGTCAATTCGCCGCCTTGTTTGAACTTCTCCGTTTCTCCTTTTTCTTCCCCCATCATTGTCACGAACCCTTCGACTTGACCGGACGTTACTTCTATACGCACTCTCCTAGAGTCTGGGTTAGTCGTTATCATTGGGTATATCCCTAATGGGCTGAATGGGATTTGTGGATACACTCCCGATGGACTGGGTGGACAACTCGCATTATACGGGGGTGGTTTGACGTGCTCCACATCCAGCTCCGTTGGTGGGGCTCTCTTTTCTTTCCCTTTTTCCTTCTGTTCTTCAATGTCTGCCTCCATTCTCTCCTTTTCTCTCTCCTCCTGCCCTTCTCTCTCTTTCTTCTCTTGTGCCTTCCTTCTTTCCCTTCCTTCCTTCTCAAACCATCCTTACACTTCTCACTTTCTCCTGGTCTTATCACTGTTCTCTTTCTTCACCTCTCCCCAACATTCTATCCTTTCCCACATCTTCTTACATTTTTCTTCGTTAAATGTTCCCTCATTAAACAGGAGAGCGCAACTCTCCTATTGTCTGCTCATGCCATTTCTTCATGTATTTCTTGATTTCTTTTTCCGCCTCCTTATGTTTTGCTATTATTATGTCCACCGGTGTGGCTAACTTCACTCCTTTCTTCCAACATGCACCCTTGACTGGCCCTTGTTGCACTACTTCGTGGACCTGGATTTCTATTTGCTATTGACCACGTCAATTTTGCCCTTATACGTCATACTGTTAAGCACGGTCTTACTGGATTTTTACGTATTGCTTCCCCTAATTGATTTAATTTATCTACTAAGATTGCTGTTGTCCGCCCTCTTTCCCACTGCACCTCTCTTGGTTCTATTGTCACAATTGCTGTCAGTCCTGAGCAATAATTAGACTGTTCTGGCCAACCTGCCGCTAGTTCTACCAGAGGTTCATTGTCCTCGTCATATGGATCCTTAATTAATTCACAAAGGGGTACAATAGCCTGTCCTGGCCTGGGGGTTTCTATCAGGGCACGTAGAACTGGGCTCAACAATCTGGGACCCCACACTCCCTTTATTTTCTCATACCAATTTTCTTCTGGGAACAAACTCTGAAATGCATACAGTCCATCAAATGTGGTTATTACCCACAATCTTTGTTTAATCAGTTCCGGGGACTGCCACTTTTCTACTCCGTCTTTATCTTTATACATGTACTCATCAAAGAAGTGTGTTCTTATTCCTATAGTTACTATGTCTATTTCCAATTCTTCCATTCAGCATTCACCCTCCCCTCAGTGTGTTATCTGCATGTGTGCGCGTGTTGTGTGTACTTACCCTTTATTCCTACACTGTGCTCTTCTGCCTGTCTCACACTATGAGACTATGCAGCACCCACAATATTCCTCCTACAGCCTGTTCCAACTCACCTAACAATATCTCCAAAATTATACACACCACTATTACTATAAGTACTTCATCCAACATTTGTTTAAAACACATTCAGTATTCAGTCAGTTCACACTATATTATACTCTTTGACACATTACTGGGGGCCCCCCATCTCTACCAAGCAGACCTGTCTATCGCGACAGCGGTATCTAGAGACACATTTTTCCTTTATCCACCTGACCATGCAGTCCCGGTTTTGTGGGTTTAGCCCACTAGCCGGCGGTATCCGCAGGAATTTTTTTTTTTTTTTTCAATTACAGTCACACTTGGACCAATTTACTCATATATCCTAACACATATGACCATACATCATTTTCAATTAATAACCATATCCACAAAACCTCTTTTTACACAACATTCACCTTTTTTGCTGTTTCTCATCCACCTTTCTTCCACCCTTATAGTTCTTGTCCCGGGGCCAGCAACCCATGCCCTCCTCAGGGCCACCCCTCTTGTCAGGCCACAGATTAACTATACACAGACTTTGAGTGCAACAGGTGTCTGCTTACCTTTTTGTTATTGAGTTCGGCCGTCTGTAGCCTGCAGAGTGGTCGGTCCTAGTTCAGGTCATGGTTAATGCCGGCTGCTTGCGGGCCCACCCAGGGACGCCAACTAATGTGGGAAAAAGTTTATGCCTCAGAGCCTCCCTCCGAGCACCGACATCCAGGGTGGAGTTGAAGTCCTTCTCGGCTGTTTTAGTCTTTTACAACTCTTGTTTCACTTAAACTACTACCAATAAATCAAGACTCTGTAGACTTGGATGAGAAAGAGCAAACGTTGTTTTAATGCAAATCCAAAAACATAAAAATCCATTGAGCTCAAGGAGAACAACACTCACAATACAAAACACATTTCTATGTTATTGTAAGCAAGTGCATATCAGCATCCACTGCATCCTCAGTGTCCTCTGTGTTCTCAAAAACTCCCCAGAAAATCCCCTCTATTTATCCTAGGGCGCTGTGAAGCGCCTCCTTTCTTAATTTGCATATGACCTGGCGAATTCCCCTTATTTTCTACTATGGCCCTTCTGGCCCCTCTTACTCTAATTTGCATCCTCCGCAGAATTCCCCTTATTTTCTACTTTTCTGGGAAACCCCTCTTTATGCGTCATTTTTGACTCATATTCTGTTCTCTGAATTTCCCCTTATTTCCCGGTTTTACTCATTTCCTTATGTCCTTTTTTTTGGTGTTCCTGTCTTTTGGATTTCCCCTTATTTTAAGCCTTTGGCGTCATTCGTTATTAAAAAAAAAAACTGTCTGTATTTAGACTAAACTGCCTAGTTTTTGGCACAGTCAGCAGTGGATTACCGTGTTACCAGATGCCTCACCGTTATTCTCTTTTCAAGATGCCTAAAATGTCTAAGTTTCATTTTACTCTTCTCATTTTATTATTTTTACTCTACGCACTTACTTTTGTTATGCCTTCTACTCTTGTAATATACTTAATGCTGTTTATGTGAGACTTAAGTGATGCTTTGGATATAGGCTGTAAGGTGTGTCTCTAGATTTTTAGCAGGCTAGGCTATTTTATTTCTGCAATACATTCTTAAGCATGATGGTCTCTGTCTCTGTTATTGTCCGGAGCTGTGTTCGTTTACGGCTACTTAGTTTGTTTAATTTCTGGCAAGCGCCGGTGTTCCTTTTCTCAAGACTCCCCTGACTCATGTACATCCTCTGTGTGTTTTCTTCTAGCCCACCCACGTGGTTCTTTCCCAACTTCCTCTGGGACATCTGAACTCGCTCTCTATCATCGCTATCAGCTGACGCACTTGGCCACCGGTATTTCTGAATATCTGGAGCAGCTCTACAGCACACCTGTACCTAATGATCCTTTGTTTCTGGTCCAATTTTCTCAAAGGGTTAAAATGGAGTCCGCATCTACACAGACACCTATGTCATTTACCAATTCTCATTTTACTCAAACCCCGATGTTTCTGGTGATGACCACCTCTCAGTCTACTCAGACTGAGAGTTGCCCTCATGTGGACAGTTGTCCATGGGACTCTAAAACTCCCCTGTCTCCCAGTGTTTTTCAGGATATGGATGAGTCAACTCTGTCTAATCCTGTCTCCACCACGGATTATTCCCCGACGAGTCCAGTTGTCCCTCCTATCATTATTCCTCTGTCTCCGCCTTCTATTCCAGTTGTTCCCAGCGCGAGGCGGGCTCTGCTTTTTCCAGACTAATCTGTACTGCCCTTTTTCTTGAATAAACGTTTCTTTTTTCCCACACTTGCCTCCTGGTATTTATTTGTGTCATGCTACTATACCTATTTATTTGCATCTTATTCCTATTCCTAACGTCCTACAGATTCATTTGCTACATTGTGCCTTAAGCTAAGTTTTGCGTATTATGCTGCTGGCTGCTGTTTAACTATGTACCAAATATGAGCTTTGCCTTCTAAACTCAACATCAGTGTGGTAACACAGTGTTTTCTCATCAGTCCTCTATGTGTGCACATAGACACATGGATGGGGTTCAGGCGCTGAAAACAAGCGACAAGCTAAACAGCGAGTTTCAAGCCTCTGCGACCGAAGGAAACGTGTTTTTTGAGCAAGTGCATATTTACACTTAGATGACATATTTCCATTTTTAATATCATAATATGATATTATGGTTAATATGATGATATGGTTGACATGTCACTGACCTAAAATTCCAAGAAATATGATTGTTTACAGTAACGTACATAATGTCATTATAAAGGGTGAAAATGTGAAAAAAGTCAAAGAAAGTTAAGAAAGTCATTTTTCATCAAATGTGTGGTAACAATGTGTGTTCTCATCAGTCCTCTATGTGCATACACATGGGTGCGCTTCAGGCGCTGAAAACGCTATACAGCGAATTTCAAGCCTCTGCGAGCAAAGGAAACGTGCTTTTCTAGGAAATGCATATTTACGCTTAGGTGACGAACACTACTATGACATATTTCCCTTTTTATAACATAATATGATACTATGCTGTTTCACGTCACTGACCTAAAATTCCACGAAATATGATTGTTTACGGTAACATACATAATGTCATTATAAAGTGTGAAAATGTGAAAAAAAGTCAAACAAAATGAAGAAAGTCATTTTCATCATATGTGTGGTAACACTGTGTTTTCTCATCAGTCCTCTATGTGCATACACATGGGTACGCTTCATGAGTGGAAAGTGCTATCCAGTGAATTTCAAGCCTCTGCGACCAAAGGAAACGTGATTTTCTAACAAACGCATATTTACACTTAATTGACGTACTCTACTATAACATATTTCATTTTTTATTTTTTATAACATTTTATGATAATCTGGTATGTTTGACATGTCCTTGACCTAAAATTTCACGAAATATGATTGTTTACAGTAACATGTCATTATAAAGTGTGAAAATGTGAAATACAAGTCAAAGAAAGTTAAGAAAGTCATTTTTCATCAAATGTGTGGTAACACTATGTTTTCTCATCAGTCCTGTATGTGCATAGACAAGGGTGCGCTTCATGCGCTGAAACCGCTATACAGCGAGTTTCAAGCCTCTGCGACCAAAGGAAACGTGTTTTTCACTTCAGGCGCTGAAAACACTATACAGCGAGTTTCAAGTCCTGTATGTGCATAGACAAGCTTGCGCTTCAGACGCTGAAACCGCTATACAGCGAGTTTCAAGCCTCTGCGACCAAAGGAAACGTTTTTTCTAGCAAGTGCATATGTACACTTATATGACGTACACTACTATAACATATTTCCATTTTTAATATCATAATATGATACTATGATTATGGTTGACATGTCACTGACCTAAAATTCCACGAAATATTATAGTTTACAGTAACATATTTATATAAAATGTGAAATTATTATAAAGTGTGAAAATGTGAAAAAAAGTCAAAGAACGTTAAGAAAGTCATTTTTCATCAAATGTGTTTTCATCAAATGTGTTTTCTCATCAGTCCTCTATGTGCATACACATGGGTGCGCTTCGGGCGCTGAAAACGCTATACAGCGAATTTCAAGCCTCTGCGACCAAAGGAAACAGGGGTGCCTTCTTGCTCCGACACTCTTCGGCGTTTTCTTCTCCCTGATGCTGTCCTACGCCTTCAGCCAGTCAGAGGATGGAGTCCTTCTCCACACCAGAAGCGACGGCAGCGTGTTCAACCTTGCCCGCCTTCGAGCTAAGACCAAAGTGTGGCAGGTTCTCATACGAGAGATGCTCTTCGCTGACGATGCAGCTCTGACGGCACACTCTGAAGAGGCACTGCAGCGACTCATCAACCGCTTTGCACATGCATGCAGAGAGTTCGGGTTGACCATCAGTTTGAAGAAGACAAACATCATGGGCCAAGATGTGGGCAACACCCCAAGCATATCCATCGGCGACTTCACCCTTGAAGTCGTGGAAGACTTTACATATCTCGGCTCCACCATGTCCAGCAACCTCTCCCTGGACGCCGAACTCAACAAGAGAATCGGCAAGGCAGCAACAGCCATGGCTCGCTTGGCCAAGAGGGTCTGGGACAACCACACACTGAGTACCAACACCAAGATGCAGGTGTACCAGGCCTGTGTGCTCAGTACGCTACTTTACAGCAGCGAATCATGGACTCTGTACTCCCACCAAGAATGCAGGCTCAACACCTTCCACCTGCGCAACCTCAGAAGAATTCTGGGGATCATCTGGCAGGACCACGTCCCGAACAAGGTGGTTCTTGAGAAGGCGGGAACCCCAAGCATGTACGCACTGCTCACCCAGCGTCGCCTTCGGTGGCTCGGCCATGTCAAGCGGATGGAAGACGGGAGGATCCCCAAGGACATCCTGTACGGTGAGCTCGCCACTGGCTCCAGACCTGCAGGAAGACCTGTTCTACGCTTCAAGGATGTCTGTAAGCGAGATATGAGGGCAGGCGACATCGACCCAGCAGGCTGGGACTCAGTGGCTGAAGACCGCAGCAGCTGGAGAAGTGCTGTGAAAGCATGCACAAAGAGGAGTGAGGAGAGAAGAGACCAGCAGTGGGAAGAGAGGAGGGAGCGCAGACGGCAGAGGGCAGCATCAGTGCCCTCAGAACCAGGCACGGTTTTCACCTGTAGCAACTGCAACAGAGCCTGCCGATCCAGGATCAGACTGTTCAGCCACAGCAGGTTCTGCAACTCAACAACAGACTGAACCATGGCGCAGAGTTCCTTTGTCTCCCGAGACAGACGGATGCCAACTTGCATGGCTTCGGTTTGAAAGTTCGCGCGAGGTCGTGTAGAGTTCGCTGGTTCGTCGTGCCGTTTGAAAAGGCGTGGGCCGTGAGGCGGTTGCATCTTTTGTCCGGGAGAGAGAGATCCTGGCTTCCTCTTCCACTTCTTCACATGGCCCCGGGGGAGAGAAACCGGAAGGCGTGTAGAAGTGAAGTTGAAGAGTGTGAGAGTGAAGAGTGACTGAAGAGAGACTGAAGAGAACTTCAAAGTGTGGTGTTGTTTTAAAGACAACACCAATGCACACGCCTCTTTGGGCTATTGGCCAATCAGGAAGTTGGATTTGTTGGCGGGATGAGCTCTCTTTGTCTGGTCTCAGACCTGAATTTGCATGTCCAGGGAGGAGCCGGTTTAAACCGTATTATGTGTGAAATTAAGAAAAAGCATGAAATAATGTATCCCATTGCCATATGATATGCATAATTAATCAGGGTATCGCAAGACGATTAACCACATACCAAATTTGATGGACTTATAAAGAATATTACAAGTAAAACATGGTTACAGACATTTAAAATAATATCCTAAGTTAAGCTATCTAAAATCATTATAGTTACGTTGTCTAAACACATAACACATGCATATATGAATACATTATAAGTATCCTAGACATATGATTACATGTTGCATTCAAGAGACATTTTCACTGTGTGTGCGTGAGTGTGTGTATGTCCAGAAGAGGGGGCTGGTGTTCTTCTAATGTCCCACTGGTCTTTGGTCACCTCAGGGTGACCTTTAGGGAGGACGTTTTCCTTCCAGCCTTTTCAGCTCCGATGCTAATCCATGTGGTCGTAAACAGAGATTAGATCAGAGATTTACAGGCCCTCAGTCGGGGTTTTGGTTGACCCCTGCTGATGAACCTAATCATGAAGTTTTCCAGACGTTCACACCTGTTAGGTTCATGAAAGGTTTCCTCTATTGTGGGTGTAAGTTCTGTGTGTGTGTGTGTGTGTGTGTGTGTCTGAAGAGGGGGGTCGTGTCACATTCTGATGGCATCTGGTGAGGAGGTTAGAAAAGGATTCACAGCTCAAGGAGACAGAGAAATTTCTTTGCTAATCCAGGCTGATTCAGAAATCAGTTTGATACGTTCAGACGTTACAGTCCACCACTTTCGGAGAAGGATGTCCAGGTGTGGACATCGTTGGGCGACAGTCGTCACGGTGATCGGATGACAAGTGGATCAAACTGATCGATCAGCAGGTGGCTCCTAAATGTCCTCAGCCTTTGCTTCCTCAGGCTGAGGGTCCATCTCGATGTGCGTTTGTGTGCCCTCTAGGGCCAGTTCAGAGACAGGGTAAATGAGTGGTTTCTTCCACAGCCTTTTCAGCAGCAGTCCTCTGCTTGGCGTAGGCCTTGTGGATTCTACCTGGTGACACATTGAGCAGTGGGCTTCCAACCCCCTTTTGGAATTAGGGAGTGGTGGCTGAGAGGCTTGCGCCCACTGGTCAAGGAAAACTCTGTGGCGAGCATTTACCTTCTGTGGTCATTTTGTAGAAGGTATGACCAGATCAGTTCTCTGTGAACGGTGTTAAGTCCATCTATGAAAGTGTACCCTGGTTGTGCTGAAGTATGGATTTCAGCTCAGGTCACCAGCAGGTGGTTTTGCAGGCCTTGACCTTAGCATTCCTTTCTTTTCAGTTCACTTTCTGCTCTGGTTAGGAGAGCTTCACTTGTTCGAGTTTCCTGTTGAGTTCCTCTCTGGATTCTCTCTCCAACTGCTCTTGGTGCTCTGTCTCTGCATGAGGCTCTGCCAGGGCTCTTTGTAGTTTTTCCACTGCCTCTCGGAGCTCTGGGTCCATTTCACCTTCTGTCCCGCGCCGGTTCTGGGTCTCGAGGAGTATGCTGGTCTAGGCAGCTTTGAGTGTGGGCCTGGTTCCTTCAGGCCTCCTCATTCTGGAGCTTGAGCGTGCTGCTGCTTCTTGCTCCAGGTGGACGTTGCTCGTTTCGCTGAGTCGTGCCTGGGCGACGAGGTTGTGTGCGAGGCTCCCGATGATCTCTGCCCATCCTTGGGGTTCTGGATCAGATTGTGGGTCGTCTGTCCGCTTACGTCGTCATCCAGCTGCTCTCTGCTTAGGTGCTGTAGGTCGCCAGCAGTTTGGAGCAGGAGCACAGTCGTCACGACACACAGCCAGGTCTCGAGGTGGTCCCAGTGGTTGGTGGGACTGGATGATTGGGACACGATAGCTCACTGTTGGCGAGAGAGAAAGAACACCAAAGGCCATACAAGTCCGTGCAGAATTAATGAGCTACAGTGATACTGAATTTGGTACGCAGGGAGTATACAAATTTGGCTAACTGGTGTAGACAGTTAGTAGTACATAGGCCAGATACTTATGGCTTTTTGGCCATAAGTGTCCAGGGAGGGCCAATTTGCGTGGGTAAACGCCGGATCTAAATAAAAATTTGGACAGGCAGTAGCCTAGTGGGTCATCTTAAAGACACTGGCTGCCTGGGTCATCAATCTAGCATTTAGCTTTTTCCTTGCTGGTTCTCATAGGTTCTGACTGTATGTGAACTTTGAGAGATAAGTCACAACAGAACAGCAGCTAAAACAAAAGGAGATAAAATTGAAATAATTAGAGGGAAACGTAACGCAAGATGCAAATGAAAACAGGTATAGCTAGAGAAAAAAATAGAAGACCTAAGTTAGCTATCACACATAGGGTTTATGACAGGCCTGCCGGAGTGGGGGCGCTGTTGAGTCATAAGCCCTATGGAGATGGTATGGCTTAAGAGAGAGAGAGCTGGGCCAAACACTTAAATAATCAGAGATGCCATGGCTTATACTAAGTGGATGGGCTGTATGCCCTTTAGATATGCCTGGGGTGAATTGAGGTTGCTCAGATGAGAATCAGTGGTGAAGTCAACCTACCTGACGGTCCCCAAACACTCAACTGCAGTGTGACTCAGGGCCCCTCGCTTTCCCGTACCACGGTGTGACCACTCAACCAGCTATGACCTTTAGCACAATTGGGCGGCGGTCAGGTGAGGCATGCCAACTGCCAGGCTGCAGAGCCGGAATCGGGTTTCCTCCTAAAACCCTTTTTGGTGCCAGCTGCCTCTGCAGCAAGCACCAGACGGGCAGGTCCATCGGTACGGAGCCTTACTGTGGGTAAGTAAACCAACTGCTCTGGTGGTCAGTTGGCCTCGTCTGCCTTTTCACCTGGAGTGCTCAAGTGCTGATGTCGCCCGCGTGCCGCCTACCAATGGTACGAGGGCCGAGGCGTCCGTCGTGCACACCCACAGCCAGCGCTGGGTCTGCCAGTCCAGGCGACTCCATTCACCGAATTCAACCTGGGGACAACCGTTGCTTCTCCGCAGAGCACTAGGTGGAGCATTACCTGCAAGTAGACAAATGGCTGAACAAATGTAACTTGATATTAATTTACAATTTCAATTTAAACCTTGTTTAAATTAAATCTAAATTAAAGCAGGTGTAGGGTAAGAGATAAAGCTGATACCTATAGTAATCAGACTCACTCAATTAATGAGAAAGATAGAAATATAGAAATAAAGTGATAATGAACAATACATGAAAATTAGAGGTACGAATTAAAAGGAGAAAAGAGAATGAAGCCTTATCTATCTGTGAATGTCCTGAGGAGAAGTCCTACTAAGAGGGAGGCACTAATGGACAACACAGAAGCCTGATTTAAATCCTACTTAAACTTGGCTTTAGTTCAAACTAAGCAAGCGTGCATCGTAAGAAAGGCTGAAATAAAAGAGTTACCGAATGGTAATAAAAATGAAATAAAAGAAATGCAAGGAATGAAAATCTAAAAAAGGAAAAACCCCAATAGTAGTCCAAAAGACTAAAAATAAAATTAAAGTAGCAAGGGGGAAGTTGAAATAAAAAGAGGAGTCAAATGAGATTAAAAAGGAAACAGAGTGGACCTAACTAAGAAGGACCACAGGGTGGCGGCAGTGGGCTTACGCCACCATGAGTAAGGAGGGGGTTAGGTTACCACACATTAAACGCTCAAGAGGGCGGCCCTCTGGTGGTCAGTCAGAGGTACTGCGCCCTACCTACCCTAAACTCAGACAGGAAGTGAAATCGGCGCATGTTCCCTAGGAGACAGTTTTAATGGCGATTTCATGCTTGACCACGAGAACGGAGAACTTTTTAGATCTCAGGGATCCTTTTGTGCTATTTATGCACAAGAAATGTGGGCAGGATTTCTTCGGTGCCATGCACACAAAATCACAACGGGATTTCTCCGCCGTTGTTTAAATCTTACACTTGATCAGAGTGTAGAGGGCTCCCTTATACATATCAATCAAATATTTTCCAGCAGTGATTTTGATTGGGTAGGCACACAGTGCGCGTTTTGGTTAGCTACGCCAAGATTTTGCGCCAACGGGAGTGACATCACTTAGTCGAATAACATTGGTTATACGCAATGAATCGAATCTAGCAATATAATAATAAGGCCTTTTAGAAAGATAAGAGGAACATCGCTCAAATCAATCTTTTACTGCGCTGGAAGATTTCTTTGTTCTTACCAGGCGATTACATTATTAAAGATGTGCTGTAATGCGATTTCATCGTCTTCAGACACAAATTTAATGTTAGGAACTGCAGTTTTAACTTTAAGCACTAAATTTGTCAAACAAAAATGGCGCTGTAGCGTGCTACACTGAAACAATGAGCTTAAAGCTTTTCAATTATCAACGGAGTGGGGGAGGGGAGTCGCGTTGCGACTCGGCTCACTGACTCGGGCCATCTCGCTGACTTGGTTCACTGGTGACTCAGCTCACCTGGCGACTTGGCTCCCTGGCGAGAGCGCAAAAATACAGATTCTAACAAGACAAAAATCTAATAAAACACGCTTAGATTGAAACGGAATTGCTCACGAAATAAAGTTTAAAACGCTGCCCGCAAGCTCCACCAAAATATGTAATGAATCAATCATTACTAGCATTATTCTTTTCCACCAGAGTAATGTAATGGATCAACTTTAAACATAAAAAATGAAACAGAAGCGCACGCTTGGATTTAACGCACCTTTTTAAAGGAGACGAGTTTTAAAGCGTGCCCGCATTATCTACCAGAATATGTAGTAACTCGGATAAATCTGCAACGTTTAAAAATATTCTCCACCAGTTACAATTTATGTAATGAATTAAAAGATGTTTAACATGTTTAAATGTATTCTCCAATTTATATAAGGAATTAGCTCGAATGGCGTGAAATATATCTATATATCTAATCAACGCATGTTGTGACCAGTTATAAATATACATCAGCCATGAAAGGGAATTCATGTATGTGCACATATACATATAGATAATTAACTACAACGGATTATAATTAATTATGACTATGTATGTGGTCCAGATCAGCTTTTAGGATTAGCTGTAGTCTAGTTTAGAATTATGAACTCTAAAGAGGGAGTTTATCCTTCTGGCCAGGAAGGATTAACCAACGAAGTTTGTTATTAAAAATTAGAGCGGGTAACGAGATCTCAGCGTTTAAGGGACTCATCACGTGATCAAAAACAGAGAAAATCAAGCGTGGTGATAATAGATTTTAATAACTAAATGTAACTATGGATACACACGACTAACTCTAAGCAAAACATACATATGTACATCTATATACAAGGAAAGAAAAGGTATAGAGAGAAAGTAATGAAATAAAAGGGAATGGCAGAAAAAACACAACTAATTAGCCTTTTTCAAAACCAGCAACGAACTTAAATCTCCTGTAAACAGGGGTACAATCTTAAACGCAGATATAGATCTATTAACTATATTTGCATGGCTTCGGTTTGAAAGTTTGCGCGAGGTCGTGTAGAGTTCGCTGGTTCGTCGTGCCGTTTGAAAAGGCGTGGGCCGTGAGGCGGTTGCATCTTTTGTCCGGGAGAGGGAGATTCTGGCTTCCTCTTCCCGGGGCACGTGGCCCCGGGGGAGAGAAACCGGAAGGAGTGTAGAAGTGAAGTTGAAGAGTGTGAGAGTGAAGAGAGACTGAAGAGAGCTTCAAAGCGTGGTGTTGTTTTAAAGACAACACCAACACACACACCTCTTTGGGCTATTGGCCAATCAGGAAGTTGGATTTGTTGGCGGGATGAACTCTCTTTGTCTGGTCTCAGACCCGAATTTGCACGTCCAGGGCGGAGCCGGTTTAAACCATATTATGTGTGAAATTAAGAAAACGCATGAAATAATGTATCCCATTGCCATATGATATGCATAATCAATCAGGGTATCGCAAGACGATTAACCACATACCAAATTCGATGGACTTATAAAGAATATTACAAGTAAAACATGGTTACAGACATTTAAAATTAAATGTTAATTTAACTAAGTTAAACTATCTAAAATCATTATAGTTACGTTATCTAAACACATAACACATGCATATATGAATACATTATAAGTATCCTAGACATATGATTACGGGTTACATTCAAGAGACATTTTCACTGTGTGCGTGAGTGTGTGTATGTCCAGAAGAGGGGGCTGGTGTTCTTCTAATGTCCCACCGGTCTTTGGTCACCTCAGGGTGACCTTTAGGGAGGACGTTTTCTGCCTTTTTGGCTCCGATCCTAATCCATGTGGTCGTAAACAGAAATTAGATCAGAGATTTACAGGCCCTCGGTCGGAGTTTTGGTTGACCCCTGCTGATGAACCTAATCGTGAAGTTTTCCAGATGTTCACACCCATTAGGTTCATGAAAGGTTTCCTCTATTGTGGGTGTAAGTTCTGTGTGTGTGTGTGTGTGTGTGTGTGTGTCTGAAGAGGGGGGGGTCGTGTCGCATTCCGATTGCATCTGGTGAGGAGGTCAGAAAAGGATTCACAGCTCAAGGAGACAGAGAAATTTCTTTGCTAAATCCAGGCTGATTCAGAAATCAGTTTGAGACGTTCAGATGTTACACAGCGAATTTCAAGCCTCTGCGACCAAAGGAAACATGTTTTTCTAACAACGCATATTTACACTTAAGTGACGTACTCTACTGTAACATATTTCACTTTTTTATAACATAATATGATACTATGATATGTTTGTTAGCTCTTCCTCTTGCTGCTCCGCTATGGAGCAGCATATCTCCCTCTCGCTACGCTGCTAGCGGAGCAACGCCCTTCCAGATTCCACGGAGCGCATTCCAGCACGATTCGTAAAGACTCTGCATTTGTTTACTTTGCCATGTGCTTTTTTGTTTTTGTGTTGCGTCATGTCTCTGCCCCCGTTTCCTTATTGGTTCGCTAGGTTTATGTTCTGTCATTGGTTCTCCTTTTTTTTCTTCTGATTATCGTTTCCAGGTGTCGCGTGTTTAATCTTGTTTGCCTTAGGAGTAACACCATTACTTAAACCCCTGTCTGTGTCCGCTTCGGCGCGGAGTATTGATTTTTGAATGTGATGATTTTGAGGTGAAAGAGTGAACTAGTATTGTTTGAAACATAGCGATATAAGATTAACGATAGCGACGAAGCAGAAGCTTTTTCGATGTTTTTGCACCCTCAGAGCTCCAGCAGGAGGCCCAGCAGGAGGTCTACTCAACGGAGCTGCACCTGGAGGTAGACGTGGCAACCTCCAGCCCCGAGCTCCAGACAGAGACCCAGCAGGAGGTCCCTTCAGCTGAGCTGCTCTTGGAGGTTCACGAGGAAACCTCCACTCCTGTCCTGTTCATGCCTGAGATTCAAGAAAGAACCTCCACTCCTGTACTGTTCATGCCTGAGGTTCAAGAAAAAACCTCCATTCCTGTCCTGTCCCTGTCAGAGACCCAAGTGGGGTGCTCCGCTCCAGTCCTGTTCACACCGGAGGTCCACGAGGAGACCTCCGCCCAAGCCATGTTCCTGCCAGAGATTCAAGAGGAAACCTCCTCTCCTGGCCTGCTCATGTCGGAGGTCCATGAGGAAACCTCCGCCCAAGCCACGTTCCTGCCAGAGGTTCAAGAAAAAACCTCCTCGCCTGTCCTGCTCATGTCAGAGGTCCATGGGTTGACCTCTTCTCAAGCCAAGTCTATGTCAGAGGTCCACGGGATGACCTCTTCCCAAGCCCAGTCTATGTCAGAGGCCCACGGGATGGCCTCTTCTCAAGCCCAGTCCATGTCTGAGGTCCACGGGATGACCTCCGTTCCAAGTTCTAGCCCATGTTTTAGCGCAAAATTGAATCCATGTTCAGGTTCCTGTCCGAGTCCTATTTCATGTCCCAGTCCATGTCCAGGTTCCTGCCCTAGTTCTAGTCCATGTCCGAGTTCAAGTCCAGATTTCTGCCCTATTCCAAGGCCAATTTCTGATCCAGTTCCCAGTCAGGTTTCCGGTGCTTTTCCAAGGCCTGTTCCCAGTCCATGCCTCAGCCTATGCCCAAAACCAGTTCCCGGTCCTGTTCCCAGTCCTGTTCCCGGTCCTGTTACCGGTCCCGCTCCCAGTCCTGTTTCCAATCCCACTCCCAGTCCTGTTCCCAGTCCTGTTCCCGGTCCCGTTCCTGGTCCCGTTTCCAATCCTGCTCCCATTCCTGGTTCCAGTCCCAGTCCTGTTTCGAACCCTGTCTCCAACCCTGTTCCTAGTCCAGTTTCCAGTCCAGTTTCCAACCCAGTTCTTGATTTAGTGGCCAGCTCTGTTTTTGATTTAATTTCTAGCCCTATTTTTGCACTAGTTCTCAGTTCGGTTGCTGAATTAATTGCCAGCTCCGTTCCCAGCTCTGTTCCCAGCTCCGTTCCCAGCTCCGTTCTAGATTTTGTTGATGGTGCTATCCCTAGCCTAGTTTCCAGGTCTGCACATGCCTCTGTCTCCTCCTCTGTCTCCTCCTCTGTCTCTGGTTACCTTCCTAGCTCTGTTTCCAGTCCAGGTTCAGACTTTGTCTCCAACCCTGTCTCCAGCCCTGTCTCCAGCCCTGTCTCCAGCCCTGTCTTCAGCCCTGACTCCACTGTAATTTCCAGCTGTGGTTCTCCTTCGATATCTAGCACTGCTTCTGGTTTGTTTTCCAGCACGGTTCCCATTTCTGCTTTGAATTTGATTATTAAGTCGGTTCCGGGGCAAAGTTTTGATTTTATAGATTATTCAAATTCCAGTTCGGTTTCCGGTCCAGTTCTCTGTCCAGTTCCCTATACAGTTCTTTGTCCTATCCTTAGTCCTATTCTCTGTTCAGTTCTCTGTCCTATTTTCTGTCCCATTCCCCAGTCTGTTTCCAAGTCTGTCTCTGAGCCTGTCCCTAATCCAGGTGCCAAAACTGAATCTAATCCTGGTTCCAGTCCGGATTCCAGACAAAGCGCCAGGTCACACGCAGCTCAGAGGTCCAGGCCAAGCACCAGGTCATGTGCAGCTCTGCGATCCAGGCCCAGCATCAGGTCACGTGCAACTCCGAGATCCAGGCCAAGCACCAATTCAAGCACCGCTCCAAGTTCTCGTCCAAGTTCTCATCCAAGTTCTTGTCCAAGTTCTCAGGGACAACGTGACACATTCTGCTCTGGCTTCGGGACACTGAACTTCACTAGCCTCGGGTCCAGGGGGGCAGATGTTCCGATCGTGCCCAGGGGCCCGGGTCCGCCAGAACAGGCAAAACTTTCGGCGCTTCGGGAGACGCGCCTTTGGGGGGGGGGCTCTGTTAGCTCTTCCTCTCGCTGCTCCGCTATGGAGCAACATATCTCTGTCTCGCTACGCTGATAGCGGAGCAACGTCCTTCCGGATTCCACGGAGCACATTCCAGCACGATTCATAAAGACTCTGCGTTTGTTTACTTTGCCATGTGCTTTTTTGTTTTTGTGTTGCGTCATGTCTCTGCCCCCGTTTCCTTATTGGTTCGCTAGGTTTGTTCTTTCATTGGTTCTCCTTTTTTTTCTTCTGATTATCGTTTCCAGGTGTCGTGTGTTTAATCTTGTTTGCCTTAGGAGTAACACCATTACTTAAACCCCTGTCTGTGTCCGCTTCGGCGCGGAGTATTGATTTTTGAATGTGATGATTTTGAGGTGAAAGAGTGAACTAGTATTGTTTGAAACGTAGCGATATAAGATTAACGATAGTGACGAAGCAGAAGCTTGTTCAATGTTTTTGTTTACCAGGCGTTCCCTGGTTCCAGTGTTTTTTCTTATGGTTTTGTTTACCCGGCGTTCCCAGGTTCTTGCATTCCTGCCTCGTATTCGCCCTGGATTATTGCCCTGTAAGCCTTTGGATTACTGCTTCAGAATTTCCTGGACTTTTGCCCTGTAAGTGTTTGGATAAGTGTCTATCTTGTTTGGAAGTATTACCCTCTCGTTTGGTGGAATTGACTTGCTTATTTTTTGTATTTTTGTTAAGTAGTCCCATCACTTTTGAATGTGCCTTTTTGCCTTTTGTTCCTAATAAACTGACCACTTTCCCCTGCAAGTGCATCCTGCTTCCCTCCTTCCCTGGTAACATAACAATGTTAGACATGTCTCTGACCTAAAATAACACATTGTTTACGGTGACATAAATAATGTCATTATAAAGTGTTAAAATGTGAAAAAAAAAAAAATAAAGTCAAACAAAATGAAGAAAGTAATTTTTCATCAAATGTGTGGTAACACTGTGTTTTCTCATCAGTCCGCTATTTGCACACACAAGGGTGCGCTTCAGGCGCTGAAAACGCTACACAGCGAATTTTAAGCCTCTGCGACCAAAGGAAACGTGATTTTCTAACAAACGCATATTTACACTTAAGTGACGTACTCTACTATAACATATTTCACTGCTTTATGAGATAATATGATTCTATGATATTTTAGACCTGTCTGTGACCTAAAATAACATGAAATATGATTGTTTACAGCAACATACATAATGTCATTATAAAGTGTGAAAATGTGAAAAAAAAGTCAAAGAAAGTTAAGAAAGTAATTTTTCATCAAATGTGTGGTAACACTATGTTTTCTCATCAGTCCTCTAAGTGCATACACATGGGTGCGCTTCAGGAGTTGAAAATGCCATACAGCGAGTTTCAAGCCTCTGGGAGCAAAGGAAACGTGCTTTTCTAGCAAGTGCATATTTACACTTAGGTGACAAACACTACTATGACATATTTCCCTTTTTATAACATAATATGATACTATGATATGTTTCACGTCACTGACCTAAAATTCCAAGAAATATGATTGTTTACAGTAACATACATAATGTCATTATAAAGTGTGAAAATGTGAAAAAAAAAATCCAACAGAGTGTAGAAAGTAATTTCTCATCAAATGTGTGGTAACAGTTTGTCTTCTCATCAGTCCTCTATGTGCATACACATGGGTACGCTTCAGGCGCTGAAAACGCTATACAGCGAATTTCAAGCCTCTGCGAGCAAAGGAAACGTGTTTTTCTAACAAACGCATATTTACACTTAAGTGACGTACTCTACTTTGTGAGATAATATGATTCAATGATATTTTTGACATGTCTGTGACCTAAAATAACACGAAATATGACTGTTTACAGTAACATACATAATGTCATTATAATGTGTGAAAATGTGAAAAAAAAAAGTCAAACAAAATGAAGAAAGTTATTTTTCATCAAATGTGTGGTAACACTGTGTTTTCTCATCAGTCCTCTATGTGCATAGACAAGGGTGCGCTTCAGGCGCTGAAAACGCTATACAGCAAGTTTCAAGCCTCTGCGACCGAAGGAAACGTGTTTTTCTAGCAAGTGCATATTTACACTTAGATGACATATTTCCATTTTTTAATATCATAATATGATACTATGATATGGTTGACATGTCACTGACCTAAAATTCCACGAAACATTATGGTTTACATTAACATATATAATGTCATTATAAAGTGTGAAAATGTGAAAAAAAGTCAAACAAAGTTAAGAAAGTCATTTTTCACCAAATGTGTGGTAACACTGTGTTCTCATCAGTCCTGTATGTGCATAAACATGGGTGTGCTCCAGGCGCTGAAAATGCTATACAGCGAATTTCAAGCCTCTGCGAGCAAAGGAAACGTGCTTTTCTAGCAAGTGCATATTTACACTTAGGTGACAAACACTACTATGACATATTTCCCTTTTTATAACATAATATGATACTATGATATGTTTCTCTACTATGTTATGATATGTTATGTGTTATGATATGTTATATGTTCTCTACTATAACATATTTCACTGCTTTATGAGATATGATTCTATGATGTTTTAGACCTGTCTGTGACCCAAAATAACACGAAATATGTTTACAGTAACATACATAATGTCATTATAAAGTGTGAAAAAAAAAAAAAGTCAAACAAAATGAAGAAAGTCATTTCTCATCAAACTGTGTTTTCTCATCAGTCCTCTATTTGCAAACGCATGGGTGCGCTTCAGGCGCTGAAAACGCTATACAGCGAATTTCAAGCCTTTGCGAGCAATGGGAACCTGTTTTTCTAACAAACGCATATTTACACTTAAGTGACGTACACTTCAGTTCTTTATAACATAATATGATACTGTGACAGCTTCCACATGTCTCTGACCTTTTCAGGCGCTGAAAACGCTATACAGAGAATTTCAAGCTTCTGCAAGCAAAGCCAATGTGTTTTTCTAACAAACGCATATTTACACTTGAGTGACGTACTCTACTATAACATATATGTAACACCTCAGAACAAGCAGCATCATATAATTCACAAAATGATAACTAGAAGAAATAAAACAATGGACCTTCTCAGCCAGAGAACCCACAAGAAACTCTGGACCAAAATGTCCCCACTCAGGTAGCCCTAAAACAAGGAATATATACCCAGACACTGAGGAGCCACTTAAATCCAGCTTGTGCATCTGCCTTATCTCAAGCAATTCTGCAAACAACACTGCGGGTGTTAAAGGCATCACTGACCTAGGGCTGAACCCTCTCGACCACAGAAACTGCTCTCAAATGCAGTGATTTAGGCCTTTGGGCCAGACCAGATTGCTTACTCATCACATAAGTCCAATGAACCTCACCATTAAGTCCAATAAATTCTGGAAGAAAGGAATGAGACCTTGTGCTCCCTCAGGAAAAGTCTACACAAGGGTTCACACATTCCACAATCAGATTAATCAGCGCCTACCAGGAGTAATGACTGTGGAAATTATTAAATCTTTGAACAACTGCAATCACCTATTTTCTACAATGTGTTGTTCTATGTTCATGTGTATCACCATTAAGTTGCCACTAGTTGCATGTATTAGTGTAGTAGCCCTAGGAGGAACATTGTGTTTTAATATTAGTAATGTACTTTAAGTATAGTCAAACATGTCTTGTTTGGTATGTATGTGTTCACAACCAGACCACTGACGACACCAACGACACTGACGCAACGAGGAAATCCCTTCAACACAGCTATTCAAAGGCAAGCACAATACCCCAGAATCTAGCTAATCTGGTATCTATAATAAGTTGAGCCCTTCTAAAGGAAGTGAAGATAACTTAAGTTGATGGTTCGTTCAGATCATGGTCTGTGAAATAGCATGCAACGCTAGAGACTCGGAACTTCATTCACTCTTCATTATCACCCGTTTATGTATGCATGTGTGTGTGTGTTTGTGTGCGTTTATGTGTTAGATTAGTTTCTATGTCATAGAATAGTTCAATAAAGTCTCATCTGTTCTTAAATATACGTGTTCTTATTGCTTACAAGTGTCTATTGCCTTGAATTGCAATTCTGCTACATGCTCTTAAAATAATATTTCACTATGTTTAGGATATTATTGCCAGTGGTCGCAAAGGTAATATCTAATGCATAATTAATGAATACACCAAGTTCAACTTATCGCAGGACGAATAGTTGATCAGCAATACTAAATTAGCCAAATTTCCCTTTACGAGCTGATCTGTTAATCTCTCCGACATCTTTGGAGGAGAATAAAGATAGCTCAATTTAACAACTAATTTTTACTTACGTAAAACGGTGGAGAATATATCAAATTAACCCAAACTGCTAATTTTCCCTACATATATCACTTGTTTATAACGTATGATACTGTGAGATCTTCCACGTCTCTGACCTAAAATCATACGAAATAGGATTGTTTATATTAAAATGCATAATTTGATAAAGTATGATCATGTGAAAAAAGTTAAACTTAAAGTGAAGCAAGTGATTTTTCATCAAAGTGGAAATTACGTTCTAATTGTCGAGTGATCTGTTTTAAGGTACGTATACGTTTGACACAATAGCGTGGTAAGGTGCATATATTATGATCAATGCGCAATTCACATGAGATGAGATAATGATCTGAGATAGCTTCAGACTGTGGAAATGTGACTATATTTTCTATATTTAATCCATATATTGGTATAATGTCAAGAGTGTGACCACCATTATGAGTGGGTCCTATTACATTCTGATTGACCCCTACTGAATCTAAAATAGACACAACCGCTGTTCTCAGAGGATCTTCCGGGTTATCAAAATGAATATAAAAGTCACAAACAATTAATGCTTTATCTAGAGAAACAACCAGGTTCGAGATAAAATCTGCAAATTCACCAAGGAATTCAGAATATGGCCCTGGGGTCTGTAAATAATAATAATAAGTGGAATCGACTCGATAGACTTATTTTTTGTGGTTACATAACTACTACTAGTATGAGGAACTTCAAAGGAGTTGAACTTGGGGATAGGTTTTTGTGTGACGCCTAGATTTTCATTATAAATGAGTGCGACACCTCCTCCTCTGCCAGTTAGACGGGGCTGATGTATATAACTGTATCCAGGAGGACTGGCATTAATTTGTAATCCATGTTTCTGTTAAACACATTATATTTAACTCCTGATTGGTAATGTTTTCATTAACAATAAGTGCTTTAGACATAAGAGATCTAATATTTAACAGTCCTAGCTTCAGATCAAATGTGCTGGCATTCAGTATGGTCTAATTTTATGTTAATTAGGTTACTCAAACAAACTTTCCGAAAATTTCTACATATTTCTACATATTGTTCAGCTCGGGGAACAGATACAGTCTCGATATTGTGGAACCTAGGTGATGACTCGGATGACATCGGTTTAGCCTGCTTGTCTGCTCCCTGGCCTTGGCTCTGGATAGTCAATAGTTAACTAGGCCTGTTCTGAGACTATGTGCTATGCTGCAAGAAATGAGAGCGGCACCTTCTCGAGTGGGATACCGTCCCGCCCTAACAGGCCAGCCTTGCCCTCAAAACTGCTCCAATGATCTATAAACCCCACATTGTTTTCAGAGCACCTTCTGGACATCCAGCAGTTCAGCGGCCATAACCTGCTGTAAGCTACATCTCCACGCCGCATTGGGATGGGGCCAGAGCATATGCATCGGACATCACCTTCGCTAATTTACACACCTCTACAATGTTACTCTTAGTAACCTCTGACTAACGAAGGCGTATATCATTAGCTCCTACATGAATAACTATCTTTGAAAACCTGCACTAGTCTAAGACCCTGAGTTTTCCACCGACTATCCTCCCACTTCTGACTTTCTGTCTTTTTGGCACCTTTTCCTCGCTTTCTTCAAGCCGGCTGCGTTCAAATTTAAAGGGCCAGAAATAGGCAAACTCCAGTTTGAATTTAGCCAACATATACATAACCTCAAGACAGCAAGAGGATTAAACTACAACTGCAATTGTGCTAAAGACCCCATTTGATATGAACAAAATAGAGATCTTTTCTCTAACAAAGAAATCTGCTGAAGCCTATTCATAAGGTTTTTCTAGCTCAAAAGTGGGACTTACTAGTTCCCACTTGTCATGAATGCAGCATAGTGGGAAAAATGGGTTTAAAAAGTTAATAATATCAAAATAACATTAATATCTGTTTTCGCATAGCAGCTAGTGCTGATTTGTTGTTCATTTACTCAGTCATCAATTCCTTATTAGTGTCAATTAGTATTATCGTTTTTTCAATATCTGTTTAAAAAAAAAGAAGATATTGTTATTCATAAAGATGACAGTGGTTGTATAAATGTAAATGACAATATTTAGCCAGTAAGACAAATTAAACGTGTTTTCCCCCCAATTTAGGCTCACACCCACATTACCCAGTGCCAGCTGTGCTGCATCTTTACCTAAAGTTGCCTAATACTGTTCAACAATATCTGGGCCATATTTACCATGTCAAATGTGGGCCACATTAGGCTCACACCCTGTGAGCCAGTGCTGACTGTGCCGTACATTTACCAAAAGTGGTCCAAATTTGTTGTAATGTTTTCGGGCCATATTTGCTATGTCATATGTGAGCCGCTTTAGGTTCACATCCAGATTCGCCAGTGATTACTGTCCCATATCTTTGCCAAAATTGGCCCAGATATGTTTTAAGGTAAGGGGGCCACATTTGCTGCAACATATGTGTAGCAAATGTGGCCCACATTTTTTGGTTTACGCCCAGATTAGCCTTTGTCGACTGTGCCACATTTTTGCCAAAGGTGGCCCAGATTTGTTTTGTGATAATTGGGCCATATTCACTATTTACCAAATGGGCCACTTTAGGGTCACATCCAGAATACACATTGCCATGAGCACTGCATCTTTGCCTAAAAAGGCCCACATGTGATTTGGTATATTTCGGCCATATTTGCTATTTTACATGTCCATTCAGGCTCATATCCATTTTGTCTTGGCCAAAAGAAGGCCAGCAGTGCCGCATCACTGCCTGAAGTGGCCCACAACCGGATGCTATCTGGGTTGAAGTATATCGATGTAGCGTTTGGAGTTTGTAGCTGTTAAAGACCTCTACATCCTACCTTTTAAGGTTCCATTAAACCGCTCAGTGACACAGCCTTTTAATTCTGTGGTGGGTGCAAAATGTATGATGTTGTACTTTTTTGTCATGCTTTGAAAATGCTTGTTAAAAAATTCCTTTCCACTGTCTGTCTGTAATTTGTGTGGCACACGGCCCTCTTTCAGTATAGATTCAAAAGCTTTAGCGCTGCTCTTGTTTTTTAACACATACGTCCATGCGTATTTACTAAACAGATCTATACATATCAACAGAAAATGTTTGTTGTCATTTTCCTTGGCGTATGCAGACATATCAACTAGATCGTCCTGGAACTGCATATCAATACCATAGACAAAAACCCGATTACTTTTGTATTTTAGAGGGGCAGTTCTGTGTAGCGTGTAAGTATCCTTGCCGGCCAGCCAGTCCAAAACTTGTTTATCAGTTAAATGAACACCTGTTTCTTTTAAAACATCTTTTAAACGTTTTTTACCTCCTAAAGAACCCGGGTTAGAAGGGGTGTTATAAATATTTTTCATTTCTTCTGAAATATTGGCAGTTCAGGCTCCACAAAAGAATAACTCATATAGTTTAAATATTTTGAGATTTTATTTCAGTAAAAGAGAACAATGGCATCATACAGAAATTGAGGTGCTGTAGAAATTTTGTATAAATTGGATCGCCCGCATTAATGCACATACGCATCTTATCTGTCCATTCATTTGACATGCCTCTTACAACAGACATTTGCTTCTTGAGGGTTGTTAAACGTTTGGGATCAACACCGCATCCGTTTACAGCAACAGATACATCAACACTGTCATTAATGATCTTGTACAAGTTGGTCATCTCACATCTAATACGACATTTAAGTAGATACATTGCCAGACCTGTTGCGCAGCATGTGTTCCCCATTTCAGTATCACACTCAGGCAACTTGTGCGGAACCTTTCCAGCTGTCTATGGCGTCATAGACAATCTGTTCACTGCTGACATCCACAACTTACTCTGACTTCGTGAAGCCTGAAGCATGATGTAAACTTCGTCACGCAGTTCATGCAAAATAGTGTCCACCGTCCCCTGAATCCTCTTGGGATGAATCCTCAAAACACACCGGCTTAATGCTTGAGCTATGATGTGTTTAAGTCCTGGTTTAACCAGATTACGTCACAGTACACTTCAAAGAAACAGGCGTCAGGTTCAAACAAGCAGGAATGTCAGAGTGGATACAACTGTCTGTGTCATCAATCCCAGCCTAGGCCACAGCTCCAGCTATCGCTCCAGCGTTGCCATACGCCGTTGTAAGGAAGCTCATGTTGTGATACCCCAGATCCATGCAAAATTTATCCAACCAACTGTTGTCACGTTCGTGGGAGGGGTTCCAGCGGTGTTGAGTTGTCATCAGGCATCGCCGGGGCTGTCTCAGGCTTTTTGCTGTCACAGTAGACAGACGCAGATTCTTGAGACATTGTGAATGTATGTAATGCCCTGTTCAGGGTGAAACAGCAGTGTCTTTACAATATCCACATCTTCATGAAGAAATTTTGTTAAACTAACATTTAGATTTTTCCTTGGCGCAAAAGTCAGTTCCTCTCTCATTTGAACAGACCCTCTTTCTGTTGAAATACACATCACTCTTCAAGGGGTTTTAGGAGTTTGTGGAGCAGCCATTGTAACAGAGAGTTGCAGAATGTCTTCTGTGTTTTAACTACGGCATCTTAAACCATTATTTAAACAACAAATTCAGGATGCACACCCTGGGGGAGTAAACAGTGAAAATCTGGGACACCCCCTTAAAACCATTAACATAAACACATCGTAAAAATTCAGGGGGGCATACAACAACTGGCCAATACATCCCAGGAAGAACATCCCCAGATAGACAGGAGACAGGAAGGTCACACATCACACAGGGTTACCGGAGGTCATAAATTACATGGCACACAGATCTGTCAATCAGGATGACATGGGCGGTCATAAATTGCACACCTGTCTTATTTATACCCTCTCATGTCTAGTGTCTGGTGTTCCCTTTGCTATTGAGGTGTGTGGTGTCATCGTGCCAAGATCTAAAGTGTTCTGTAGGGCCTTCAGAAAAAAAGGTTGTTGATGCCTATGAGTCTGGCAAGGGATTTAAAAAGATCTCCAAATTACTTGAAATACATCATTCCACTGTAAGGAAAATAATCTACAAATGGCGCAGATTTCAAACGACTGCCAATTTATCCAGGACTGGCCGTCCCAGCAAATTCAGCCCAAGAGCAGACCATCTGATACAAAAAGGATCTCCAAAGAATCTCCAAGAATCCCCAAATTTAATCACTACTAGTAAGTCTTGCAACTGTTGGTGTCAAAGTGCATGCTTCCACAATCAGAGAGATTGAGATTGAGAAGAGGCCCTAGATGCACAAAATTGACCTGCATGGGAGGCATGCCAGAAAAAAGACTACAGTTTGTCAATGAGCATATAGGCAAATACCAGACCTTTTAGAATAATGTGCTCTGGACAGATGAATCAAAAATAGAGTTGTTTGGCCACAGTAACAGCAGACATGTTTGGCACAGACCAAAGACAGCTTTTCAAGAAAAGCACCTCATGCCAACTGTAAAACACGGTGGTGGAAATGTTATGGAAATGCCTCGGGGACTGGACAGCTTGCATTCATTGATTCAACTATGAATTCTGTGTCATATCAAAGAGTGCTTGAAGATAACGTGAGGCCATCTGTCCGAAAGTTCAAGCTGAATCGAAAGTGGACCTTTAAACAGGATAATGATCCTAATCACACTACCAAATCCACCAAGGAACGGCTCAAAAAGAAGAAATGGAGGGTTATGGAATGGCTTAGTCAAAGCCTGGATTTGAATCCCATTGAATTGAGGGGATTTGAAACAGGCAGTACATGCAAGAAAACCCTCAAACGTCTTGTAACTGAAAGAATATTGCATGGAAGAGTGGTCAAAAGTTCCAGCAAGCCTGGTGGACAGTTATGCAAAATGCCTACAAGAAGTTATTTCTGCTAAAGGGTGTAATACTAACTTCTGAGGCTAAGGGTGTAGTTGCTTTTTCCACAGAAGAATATCACATCTATTGATATTTCTGTCGAATAAATGATTGGAAAAGCTATTTTTCCTTGTGGTTTTGTTCAAGTATATCAGCTTCATTAATAGGCACTGTTTCAAAGAGGATTAAATGTTTGCTTGTCCAAATATGTCAAACAAAAAGGCAATTTCCATGGGGTGGACTTATTTTTTCACACGGCTACAGTACTGTGCAATAGTTTTAGGCACCCATTTTTTTAGTACAAACTTTGTTATAGATTTTTTATGTTATGACTTCCACATTATCAAGTCAGTACAAAAAACATTTTAGATTCCCAAACATTAGTTTTCTAGCAAAAAATAAAATGTTGCAGAAAAATGTTTGTATATCTTTATTTTAATTTTAATTTTTTTTCACACCAAAAATTGACTTTGTTTCATTTATTACTGTTTACTGCTCTTTATGGTATTTTCTTAAATGTAGAAACATTGAATTTCATTATTTTGAAAGCATCTTTGTATATACAGGTGCATCTCAATAAATTAGAATTTCGTGGAAAAGTTCATTTATTTCAGTAATTCAACTCAAATTGTGAAACTCGTGTATTAAATAAATTCAATGCACACAGACTGAAGTAGTTTAAGTCTTTGGTTCTTTTAATTGTGATGATTTTGGTTTACATTTAACAAAAACCCACCAATTCACTATCTCAACAAATTAGAATATGGTGACATGCCAATCAGCTAATCAACTCAAAACACCTGCAAAGGTTTCCTGAGCCTTCAAAATGGTCTCTCAGTTTGGTTCACTAGGTAAGCCACAAACATTCATTGCCAAAGAAGCTGGCTGTTCACAGAGTGCTGTATCCAAGCATGTTAACAGAAAGTTGAGTGGAAGGAAAAAGTGTGGAAGAAAAAGATGCACAACCAACCGAGAGAACCGCAGCCTTATGAGGATTGTCAAGCAAAATCGATTCAAGAATTTGAGTGAACTTCACAAGGAATGGACTGAGGCTGGGGTCAAGGCATCAAGAGCCACCACACACAGACGTGTCAAGGAATTTGGCTACAGTTGTCATATTCCTCTTGTTAAGCCACTCCTGAACCACAGACAATGTCAGAGGCGTCTTACCTGGGCTAAAGAGAAGAAGAACTGGACTGTTGCCCAGTGGTCCAGAGTCCTCTTTTCAGATGAGAGCAAGTTTTGTATTTCATTTGGAAACCAAGGTCCAAGAGTCTGGAGGAAGGGTGGAGAAGCTCATAGTCCAAGTTGCTTGAAGTCCAGTGTTAAGTTTCCACAGTCTGTGATGATTTGGGGTGCAATGTCGTCATCTGGTGTTGGTCCATTGTGTTTTTTTGAAAACCAAAGTCACTGCACCCGTTTACCAAGAAATTTTGGAGCACTTCATGCTTCCTTCTGCTGACCAGCTTTTTGAAGATGCTGATTTCATTTTCCAGCAGGATTTGGCACCTGCCCACACTGCCAAAAGCACCAAAAGTTGGTTAAATGACCATGGTGTTGGTGTGCTTGACTGGCCAGCAAACTCACCAGACCTGAACCCCATGGAGAATCTATGGGGTATTGCCAAGAGGAAAATGAGAAACAGGAGGCTGAAGGCCACTGTCAAAGAAACCTGGGCTTCCATACCACCTCAGCAGTGCCACAAACTGATCACCTCCATGCCGCGCCGAATTGAGGTAGTAATTAAAGCAAAAGGAGCCCCTACCAAGTATTGAGTACATGTACAGTAAATGAACATACTTTCCAGAAGGCCAACAATTCACTAAAAATGTTTTTTTTATTGGTCTTATGAAGTATTCTAATTTGTTGAGATAGTGAATTGGTGGGTTTTTGTTAAATGTGAGACAAAATCATCACAATTAAAAGAACCAAAGACTTAAACTGCTTCAGTCTGTGTGCATTGAATTCATTTAATACACGAGTTTCACAATTTGAGTTGAATTACTGAAATAAATGAACTTTTCCACGACATTCTAATTTATTGAGATGCACCTGTATGTATACAGTACTGTGCAAAGGTTTTTGGCATATGCAAAGAAATGCTGTAGAATGCTAAATGCTTTTAAATATTTCTATATAAAAAATACCGCAAAGAGCAGTAAACAGTAGTATAAATAAATAAAAACAAAAATAAAAATAGTAGTCTCCTTTACAATTTGTGCAGTTTTATAATGAAATTAGCTGGTAAGTTTTATTGAGCATCTTGCAGAACCAGCCACAGTTCTTCTCGAAACTCTGACTGTCGCAATTGCTTCTTATTTTTGCAGCAAAACACGGCAGCCTTCATTATGTTTTTTGTCTGAAAAGTAGTCTCTTATGTAATATGCTTGAATCACATACAAACATTTTTCTGTAACATTTACTTTGTGCTAGAAAACTAGTGTTTCGGGATCTAAAATGTTTTTTGTACTGACTTGATAATGTAGAAGTCATCAAATAAAAATCTATAACAAAGTTATAAAATGTATTGATGTGCAGACATTTTTAAGGGCTGTAATATGAGGGCAGACTTATAGAAAATATACAGTGGGTATAGAAAAGAATCACCCCCCTTTAAAATAACCACATTTTGTTGCTTTTCAGCCTGAAATGAAGATGGACAGTTTTTGTTTTATCCAGCTGTATTTACTCTGTGCAACTTATAACATTCAAGTGAAAGATATAACACTAACATGTCAGAAAAACAAACAAACAAAAAAAAACAGAATCACTGAGTTGGAAAAAGGATCACCCCCCTCCTAAAAATGACTTGTAAACTCAATCAGGTGTATCTAATTACCTTCTCAAATGGCACACAAAGCCATTTGACTTTGAACTGTGATCAGCTGTGGTCATTTTGATTAGCTCAGCATGAAAAGAGCTTTCCTGGAGCATTTTTCAGTCCTTGGCAGTGCAACTGAAGCAAACAATCAACTATGGGTGGCAAGGCACTGTCAAAAGATCTCCGGGATAAAGTTGTGGAGAGGCACAAGTCAGGAGATGGATACAAAAAATTTCAACGGTTTTATCAATGCTTAGAAGCACAGTGAAGTCTATTATTAAGAAGCTGAAGGTCTTTGGTACAACACAGACTCTCCCTGGATCAGGACGTTGCTCCAAACTGGATGAAAGAGCCAGGAGGAAACTGGTCCGAGAGGCTACCGAGAGGCCTACAGCAACTCTGAAGCAGTTGCAGGAATTTATGACAAAGAGTGGTCATTGTGTGCATGTGACAACAATATCACAAATTCTCCACAAATGTGGCTTGTATGGGAGGGTTGCAAGAAAAAAGCCACCCCTGACTGAAGTTTGCCAAAACGCACCTTGAAGATTCTGAGGCCACATGGAAAAAGGTGTTATGGTCAGATGACACTAAAATTTAATTATTTGGCCTCAAGACCAAACGATATGTCTGGTGGAAATCCAATACAGCTCACCATCCAAATAACACCATTCCTACAGTAAAGCATAGAGGTGGTAATATCCTGTTATGGGGGTGTTTCTGTGCAGCAGGGACTGGAGCACTTGTCAGGATAGAAGGAAAAATGGATGGGGCAAAATACCGTCAAATTCTTGAAGAAAATTTGCTGCCCTCTCCCAGAAAGTTGTCAATGGGAAGAAGATTTACCTTCCAAAATGACAATGACCCAAAGCACACAGCAAAACTGACCACACAGTGGTTTAAGGAGAATAAAGGTGAATGCCCTTGCATGGCCTAGTCAGAGCCCAGACTTAAACCCCATTGAAAATCTGTGGAATGACTTGAAGACTGCAGTCCACAAACGGTCACCATCAAATTTAACTGAACTTGAGCAGTTCTGCAAAGAGGAGTGGGCAAATATTGCAAAGTCTAGATTTGCAAAGTTAGTAGAGACATATCCCAACAGACTAAAGGCTGTAATTAAAGCAAAAGGTGGTTCAACAAAATACTGACACAAGGGGGTGATCCTTTTTCCAACTCAGTGATTCTGTTTATTATTATGATTGTTTTAATTTTTCTGACATGTTGGTGTTATATCTTTCACTTGGATGTTATAAGTTGCACTGAGTAAATACAGCTAGATAAAACAAAAACTGTGTCCATCTTCATTTCAGGCTGCAAAGCATGAATGTGATTATTTTAAAGGGGGGTGATTCTTTTCTATATCCACTGTATATCCATGTGGGGTGGAAAATATTAAAGTACTGTAGCGTATGACTATGCTCAAACTTATTTCTGAATTAACCCAAACTAAACATAGAAAGTTTCACCACGTAGGCGACCCAGAGTAAGCCCGAGAGGCCTCCTTTGACCAGATGCACCCTTAGGATGCAAAAAGCCTCTCTGGGACCCACACAGGACTTACCCCTGCAATAAAAGAAACCTTTGATGACTGAACGTCTGGGAAACTTCATGATTAGTTCGTCAGCAGGGGTCCACCAGACCAAGGGGCCTGTAAATCTCTAATCTAATCTCGGTTTACGACACACACACACACACACACACACACACACACACACACACACACACACACACACACACACAATGGAGAAATCTCTCTCTCTTCAATGTAACGTGTAATTATATGTAATTATTCCATGTCTAAATAGTGTGATGTTATTTTGTCTACATATATTGTGTGTTTAACTAACCTTAATGACTTTAAATAGTTTTAATCTAGCATATCATTTTAAATGTCTGTAACCAGGTTTTATTTGTAATACTCTTTACAAATCCATCGAATTTGGTATGTAGTTAATCGTCTCGAGATACCCGGATTGATTATGCATATCACATTGCAATGGGATACATCATTTCATGTTTTTCCTTTAATTTCATTTATAACACGGTATAGACCGGCTCCTCCCTCGACATTTAAATTAGGGTCCGAGACCAGACAAAGAGAGTCATCCAGACATGCAAACCCAACTTCCTGATTGGCCCATAGCCCAAAGAGGCGTGTGCGTTGGTGTTGTTTTTAAAACAACACCACGCTCACTTCACTTCGCATTTGAGAGTCAGACTTCAGAGTTTGACTTCACTTCTCAACTTCACTTCTTCCGGTTTCTCTCCCCCGGGGCCACGTGCCCCGGGAAGAGGAAGCCAGGATCTCTCTCTCTCCGGACACAAGATGCAACTACCTCCGGGCTCACGCCTTTTCAAACAACAACGAACCAGCGAACTCTACCCGAGCTCGCGCAAACTCTCAACCTTGAGGCTATGCAAGTATAGTTAATGATCTATATCTGCGTTAAGATTGGACCCCTGTGTTACAGGAGAATTAAGTTCGTGCTGGTTCTGAAAAAGGCTAAATAGTTGTGTTTTTGTCTGCTTCCCTTGCTTTCATTACTTTCTATCCCTTTTCTCTCCCTGTATATAGATGTGTATATATGTATGTTTTGCTTAGAGTTAGTTGTGTGTATCCATAGTCACATATAGCTATTAAAATCTATTATCCCACGCTTGATTTTCTCTGTTTTGTTGACGGGATGAGTCAGTTAAATACTGCGATCTCACTACCCGCTCTAATCTTTAATAATAAACTTCGTGAGTTAATTCTTCCTGGCCAGAAGGATAAACTCACTCTTTAGAGTTCATAAAGCTGATCTAGGCCACATACATAGTCATAATTAATTATAATCCGTTGTAGTTAATTATCTATATGTATATGTGCACCTACATGAATTCCCTTTCATGGCTGATGTATATTTATAACTGGTCACAACACGCGTTGATTAGATATATAGATATATTTCACGCCACTCGAGCTAATTCCTTATATAAATTGGAGAATACATTTAAACGTGTTAAACATCTTTTAATTTGTTACATAGATTGTAACTGGTGGAGAATATTATTTTAAACGTTGCAGATTCATCCGAGTTACTACACATTCTGGTAGATAATGCGGGCACGCTTTAAAACTCGTCTCCTTTAAAAAAGTGCGTTGAATCCAAGCGTGCGCTTCTGTTTTGTTTCACGTTTAAAGTTGATCCATTACATTATTCTGGTGGAAAAGAATAATGCATAGTAATGCCCCTTTTTGTAATTTCGATACAGTACTAATCATGTGCTTTAAGCCATGTAATAAAATAAAACAATATAGATCATTACAATTAACAACAATTAACAAAACAATTTATTGTTAATTCTTTAAAATTGTTAAAGAATAACAAGTCACCTGACACATGTATAGTGAAAATGAGGAGACCATACAAAAGGAGTCTTTTTGAGAATTCAATAAACATACATACAAACATACACGCAACTCTATTGTGGTTTTTATGACAAATACAATGCTAAAATGTCTATTGAGATGTTCAGCATCTAGGCTATATATGTAAAGTCCCATTTTAATGTACAAATTAATTTGTCCATATTAACTACAGTTAAATAAAAATGTGTCAGAAACATGGAAGGCAGTTAGATGTCATCAAACAGGTCATCAGGATCTGGGCTGATTTGTGTAGGCTGCTGAAATGGAACGTTACTCACTTCTGCTTTGGCTTCTTCAAGCAGATCATTCCTATAATTAGAGTTAGTAAACACAGTCACAATACTAGAAAGATGACAGACTTGACAGCAACTTGAATTAATTTTAAGGAGCTTCTTCTAACATTTGGCTGAACAGTTCTTACTAGGATCAGTATCAGGTCAATTACTGGAATTTTTTCTTTTATGAAAGAGTTCAATAGTCCAGTTGGCTGTTCTCAGTTGTAACCAATTATTAACAAATATGACCAGTTAAACAATCCACACCTATTTATCCACATACGTATGGGTTTTAAAGGTTAACATAAAGGGAACTGAAGTAATAAGTCATGACTAGATAAAATGTTTTGACAGCATGGGTAAGTAGCAATTTAATTAAAGTGCAGTGAAAATGACAGTTGATGATGGTAATTAATGCTACAATAAAAAATGAGTACAAGGTAGTGTTATAAACACAATAACACAAACACTTTTCACAGCAGTAGAATAACTGAATAAAATTAAGGTGATTTATGCACCGGTTTCTTAATTAAACTAAGGATCTGATGAGAATCAGGTATCTTTTAAAGAAAAGCCTTGTATAGTAGAATTTTAAGAAAACAAGTAAAGTATTCGACCCCAACACAGTAGAACAATATCATAACCAAAGGTGACACAAAGGTAGTTTGACTGCTTAATAAAATATTAAAATAAACACAAAGTAGCAAAGTAAAGGTGCATACTGTATAAAAAGTGCTACAAATCTTACGCCGTTCACATGATTTGGATATAAATACTACATGTTACTAGAAGTGGGTAATTAGAAGTTACAGTGAGGGGAATGTATAGTCAGTTTCATGAGCATTTGGACAGTGACACAATTTTCTTATTTTTGCCTCTGTACACCACCACAATGGATTTGAAATGAAGCAATCAATATGTGATTGAAGTGTAGACTTTCAGCTTTAATTCAAGGGGTTTAACAAACATTTTGCATTAACCGTTCAGTTTAGAGTCCCTCCATTTGCACAGTCTCAAAGGTAATTGGACAAACCAACAATCATAAATATAAGGATTATTTTTAATACTTGGATGCAAATGCCTGAAGTCTGGAACCCATGAACATCATCAAATGCTGAGTTTCCTCCCTTAAGATGCTTTGCCAGGGTTTTACTGCAGCCACCTTCAATTTCGGCTTGTTTGAGAGTCTTTCTGCCTTCTGTTTTGTCTTCAGTAAGTGAAAAGCATGCTCAATTGGGTTGAGGTCATCGCACAGTTAAGAACATTTAATTTCTTTGCCTTAAGAAACTCTTGGGTTGCTTTCGTGGTACATTTTGGGTCATTATCCATCTGTACTGTGAAGTGCCATCCTATCAGTTTTCAAATCCATTGTGGTGGTGTACAGAGGCAAAATGTATAAAAACTGTGCCACTGTCCAATACAGTCCATACAGTTTTCAAATCCATTGTGGTGGTGTACAGAGGCAAAATGTATAGAAACTGTGCCACTGTCCAATACAGTCCACACAGTCAGGTCCATAAGTATTTGGACAGTGACACAATTTTTGTAATTTTGAAGTCTCTCATTTGAAGCTCGTGTAAATATTACCAGGATAGCCTTCTATCATCTCAGAAAGATTTAAATATTAAGATAAGAAATATAATGACAGTACATGATACAGAGAAACCATTTAATGCTTTTGCTACCTCTAGGTTGGATTATTGTAATGCTTTACTGTCTGGATGTTCCAGGAAGTAACACATCAGCTACTTTAGAAAGCTTTATTGAAAATCTCCCAGATTTATTTACTTTGATTGTTCACAATCTGACCCGACAGAACTTGATCAGGTTATTGAATGGTTAGAATCGACATTCCTCTACACTCTAGATAATGTAGCCCAAATTAAAATAGAAATAATTAGAGAGAAAAAAACTAGCAGCCTGGTATCACACTCGCACCTTCAAACAGATCACTTGAAAGTTTGAATGTAAATGGTGTCAAATTGGTAGTGTTCCAAATATCATGGAAGGAGAGCCTTCTTAACTATAGAAAGGCTCTTCTGCTAGATCAGAATATCGTTCCATCCTAATAGAAGATAATAAAAAGAAACTCTAGATTTCCACCACCATAGAAACACAAATATGCCAACAGTATGTATCAGCAATAGGATTTTTCATTGGCAAAACAGACAATATTAGCAGAAAATCAGAGTATTAACTTAAAGTCAGACAATTTGATAGCAAGACCAATATAACCATGTCAGTAGTGAATAGAAATCTTTGCTCTAATCAAACAGTACAAAGTAATTTAATTAATTTCCTTTTCAAAATCATCAGTGTCCAATAGATCCCTTACCTACATATTTCTTTACACAAATACTACTAGAAGTAATCAAAAATCTAAAGATTAGTGATTAAACATTGATTAAAAAAAAACAAACAAACAAAAAAAAAACAGACCTCAACCCTTGTCAGCTGTCTACCTATAGGCCGATAAAAAACCTCCCTTTATCTCAGATGCTAGAAAATGTAGCACAGCTGTTACAATCATACTTGCAAGGGAATCACATTACTGAAATCTTTGTCAGGATTTATGCCTCATCAAACTTGGTGTTCCACAGGGTTCTGTTCTAGGCTCACTGCCCTTTTCGGTATATATGCTACCTCTGGGTAAAATTATTTGTAAATATGGTATGATGGAGCGGCTCATCGGGAGAATTCCCGGTGGGCCGCTCATAAATTGGGCCGGCAGATGTACCACTCTCCCGCTTTCTCTCTGTACTTCACACACACACACACACACACACACAGAAAAAGCATATGCGTAACTAATTACACTACATTTGCATTTAAAGCAGCGCAATGAGAGCCTGGATGGTAAAAAGAGTAAAAAGAGGCATCCCAAAACAAGCCCATTTTTTTCATGGTGGAAGAACTTACTGACATGTTTCAACAAGAATATAAAGATAAATAACAAATGACATACTGAGTATTGTTTTCTGCTACAAAAAGTCCTGTAACATTGTAAAAAAAAAATGTTGGTTTGCATTCAAACAAATATGAGGTATTTCAATAAAAAAATATGGGAAAAGCTCAGTCACTCACTACCTCACGCCATGGCACATGACGACGGTTTGTTTACATCTCCATGGTAACGACCTG
>CM042557.1:20249987-20274729 GCA_023630585.1 Cranoglanis bouderius
AGAGAGGCCTGTAGTTCCTTTGATGTTGTCCTTGGGTCTTTTGTGACTTGCTGGATGAGTCATTGCTGTGCTCTTGGAGGAATTTTGGAAGGTCGGTCACTTCTGGGAAGGTTCACTACTGTGCACTTAGAGATAATTTAGAGATAATGGCTCTCACTGTGGTTCTTTGGAGTCCCAAAACCTTTGAAATAGCTTTGTGACCCTTCACAGACTGATGTATTTCAATCACCTTCAATTTCTTTCAACTTTGGCATAGTGTGTTACTGGGTAAGACCTTTTAACCAACTTCATGCTGTTGAAAAAGTTCTATTTAAGTGTTGATTTGATTGAACAGGGTTTGCAGTAATCAGGCCTTGTTGCGTCTAGTCCAACTGAACCCCATTATGATTACAGTTTAATAGATTTGGGGAATTAGTAACTATGGGAGCAAATACATTGTCACACAGGCCCAGTTGGTATTGGATAATTTTTTTTGCTTCCATAAATAACATTATCATTTAAAACCTGTATTTGGTGTTTACTCAGGTTGCCTTTAGCATAGATTTTGTTTTAATTTCTGAAACAAATACTAGGCAAATACTTTTTCACAGCACTGTAAAATGTTCACTTGTAATGGAACAAATCCAGCACAAACGGCACCAGTTTTGTGCATTTTAGATGAAATGGGGTGGAGAGTGACATCACCGCCCCTGAAAACCTTCTTGTTATATCTAAGGACGGGAAATAGTTGCAGTGTTTGTTTTAATGGCACAAACAGAGAACAAATGAAGAGCGCCGATTTGGAGCGATTTGAGCGACATGGGGTGGAGAGTGACATCACACAGCCAAAAACAAAAAAAGTTTAATAGCTCAAACACTAAACAAACACAAACTTTCACTTTTGTGGCAAAAATTAGCACAAACGTAGGACAAACGAATGGCATGGTTTTTGTGATTACTTAATGTCATGTCACAGGCTGTTTGGATTGTCGAGTGAGCAGTTCATCAAATTGTTGCATGAAATAATGTTTGGATGTGTGTTTTGTTTCAATAATAATAATAATAATAATAATAATAATAATAATAATAATACAGTTGCAATCGAAATTATTTTACCCCCACTGCAAATCAGGTTTATTGTGAAAATGTACAGACTTTCAGCTGTTTGCAATGAACAAATCAAACAAAAGCAATTGAAATAGTTCAACACAATGAATGTTTCAAGTGGTTTCCCCAAATTCAACTGAAAATGCAACTTATAATGACTTCTCCAGTCTCAAAATTATTCAACCACCTGAATTGAATCTCTCACAACAGCACAAATATGCAAAACTGGAGTTGTCTGAAGCACACCTGATGCAACTAATCAAGAGCTTCATTAGATGCACCAGGTGTGCTTGAGCTGGAACACATGAAATACATGAACTCGCTTGGAGTTTGTTGAGTGTCACGTTTGACTGCATGTTAGAAATATGGCTAGGTGAAATGAATGGTCCAAAAGGTTAAAAGAAGATATCATCGCCTATCACAAACAAGGAACAGGATACAAAAAATGTAGCGAAGGCTGAAAAAGGAAGCTATCAATGGCTGCAACCAGATTTCTGAGAAGGCAGGTTGTGAAAAATCCTCAAGTGACTGCAAAAGACCTGCAGCAAGACTTGGTGGCAACAGGTTTCAGTGAACACAGTAAGGCGTGTACTTACTGTGTACTTACTGCAGAAGGTTTCCATGCCAGAACTCCAAGACGTACACCACCACTGACCCAAAAGCACAACAAAAGTCGGCTCCAGTATGCTCAAAGTCATATAAATAAGCCACAGACGTTTTGGGATTCTGTGCTGTGGAAATTTTCAGCACGATGGATCAGCGGTATGTATGGAGGAAGAAGAATGAAGCATATGCTGAAAAGAACACTCTGTCCACAGTCAAACATGGTGGTGGCTCGGTGATGCTCTGGGGCTGCTTTGCATCCTCTGGCACTGGAAACCTGCAGTGTGTGCAAGGCAAGATGCATTCATTGAAGTATCAGGAAATCCTAGGAGAAAACGTCATGCCGTCTGTAAGGAAGCTGAAGCTTGGGCGTCATTGGACCTTCCAACAGTCCAATGATCCCAAGCATACCTCAAATTCCACCAAGGCTTGGTTGCAGTAGTCCTGGAAGATTCTAGAGGGCCTTCACAGTCACCTGACTTGAACCCCATAGAAAATCTCTGGTGGAATTTGAAGAAGGCGGGTGCAGCACCAAAACCCAAGAATATTACTGAACTGGAGGCCATTGCTCATGAGGAATGGACTAAGATTCCTCAGGAACGATGCCAGAAGCTGATGTCTGGCTATGCATCTCGCTTGCAACAGGTCATAACAGCAAAAGGGTACTCTACTAAGTATTAAAGACGCTTGCCGTGAAGGGGTTGAATAATTTTGAGACTGGATAAGTCATTATAAGTAGCATTTTCAGTTGAATTTGGGGAAACCACTTGAAGCATTCACTGTGTTGAGCTATTTCAATTGCTTTTGTTTGATTTGTTCATTGGAAACAGCTGAAAGTCTGTAAATTTTGACAGTAAACCTGATTTGCAATGGGGGTTGAATAATTTTGATTGCAACTGTAATAATAAAATAAAAATGTTAAGTAAATGTGAATGGATTAGCATTGGAATGCGCGAGACTCCTCATACCCACCAAATGAGGAGCCCCTCCTCTTTGTCCCCACATAGGCTGGCCATTAACAGCTTTGTTTTGAAAAGGTGTCACAATCACTCAGGCGAAGTCATCCCCCAACCAGAAGTGAAATCTTGTTAAAAATGTGTTACAGGTGTGGTTCCAAGCAGCATACTGCCAACTTCCAAAACTGCCCTGCTAAGGAAGCTATTTGTAATGCATGTAAGAAGAGAGGACATTTTGCCAAAGTGTGCTGTGGACACAAACACGTGAGTGAGATTTCAATTCCAGATGTGACTGTGCTTACTGTAGAAAGCCCTTATCGTGACTCCAGCAAGATAATGTGTACTGTTCAAATTAGTGCATGTGGAACAACACATAACGTGGAGTTAATGCTGGATATGGGCTCAGCAGTATAAATTTTTCCAGTGTCAGTGTGCACTCAGTATTTTCCTACTGCTACTCTCTTGAAAGCAAGAGTGAACATGGTGGACACGCCATACCTGTAATGGGATGCATGGAAGCTGAGATCATATATGGCGAGCGACGTGCTACAGCAGAATTGTTCGTTGTAAACACTGCCACTGCGGTACTGGGACGAGAGTTGTTCGTGGCCTTAGAATTGCAGCTGTTAGACGGCCGTATTGTAACACTGCCATGCTGCATGACAAATTCAGCTGACGGTAGTACGAAACCAGAGAAACTGGGTTGTGCACAAGGATTCATACACCTAGTCAACATTCATGCCAACATGAAACCAGTACAGCAGAAATTGCAGGATGTGATTGAACCTATTGAATCATCAGAATGGGTCTCACCAATTGTGGTCACTAAAAAAATAGATGGAAACATACAACTTTGTGTGGACTTGCAAGAACAAATAGAGCCATAGTGGTGGACAGCTTTCCACTTCATTACATGGAACAAATGCTTGCAGAACTGAGGGGATCAACTGTCTTTTCAACATTAGATCGTCAGAGTGCCTATCACCAAGTCCTACTGCATGAGGATAGCCGCAGCCTCACTTCATTCATCACGCATGAAGGCTTTTTTCGCTACAAGAGAGTACCGTATGGACTGGCATCTGGGCCGAGTTGTTTTCAGAGACTGATGTCAACCATACTCAAAGGACTTGCAGGTGTTCAGTGTTACCTGGACGATGTCATTGTCTCAGGAAAGACTGTTGCAGAAAATGACAAGAACTTGAACGCAGCACTTCAATGTCTGGAAGCAGCTGGACTTAAGATGAACTTTGACAAATGCCAGATCAGACAGACATGCTTCTCATGTCCATGCAGTTTCACACGCACCACCACCAACTGATATCGCCATCTTACACTCTTTCCTGGGGCTCACATCGTGGTACTCAACGTTCATACCAGATTATTCTGCAGTGGTCGAGCCCCTCAGCGTTGAATCGAGGACCTGATTCATTAACTTGGACGCGCAAGGCACAGACAAGTTCTGGGCGGGTGAAAGATCTCATTATTAATAGCCCTGCATCAACACTATCGTTACTACTGATGCTTCTAATTATGGTCTGGGTACCGTTCTCTCCCAAATGCACCCGGACGGGTCTGAAAAGACTGTTGCTTTTGCATCTCGCACCCTGACCCAGGTAGAATGTAAGTACTCCACAATTGAGAAAGAATCATTAGGCTGTGTGTGGGCAACGGACAAATGGAGAACTTACCTGTGGGGGCAACATTTTACATTATTACAGACCACAGCCCACTCACAACACTGCTCACTTCGAAGGGACAAGGTCGAGAAGGCCTGCGGATTGCTCGGTGGTCAGCTAGGTTGATGGCTTTTGACTATGACATCCAGTACAAGCAAGGACGTGAAAATGTTACAGCTGATTGCTTGTCTCACTTGCCATTACAGAGCAGTATTCCTGTGCTGGAGGATGAAGTGGAAGTGGCTGCGCTTAATTCAACCCTCACGGCCATATCAGCTGATGAATTCAGGGCAGCAGGGGCTGCCTGTCCAATATATTGTGAACTACGTGACCTACTGATGACCAAATGGCCAAAATCCCCTAAAGGCCTAGGACCTGATCTTTTGCCATACTACAGAATCCAACATGAACTTTCTTTTCAGGATGATTGTGTGGTAAGAGGCACACACAGACTTTTAGTACCAGAGACCTTACGTGTGCAGTTCATTGCCTTGGCTCACGATACACATCAAGGCATATTTAGAACCAAGCAGAGACTCAGAGAACTGTATTGTGGCCGGGTATGGATGCCCAGGTTGAGACAGCCATCAAATTGTGCATTACATGTCAAACTCACGACAAGTCAGCGGTCGTTCGCACACTGCCACTCCAGCCTGTACGCCTTCCAGATGGAGCATGGGAAAAACTCGCTATCAACATTGTGGGATCCTTTGACAAAGCTTCAGTGGATTGTCATTTTGCTGTGACTTTAGAGGACTACTTTAGTAAGTGGTGTAACGTATGACGGTGCCCAAACTGATTTCTGAATTAACCCAGACGGAACATAGAAAATTTCATCACTCAGGTGACCAAGAGTAACTCCGAGAGGCCTCCTGCGGCCAGATGCCCTTTGGAATGCAAAAGACACTTTGGAAACCACACAGGACTTACCCCTGCAAAAAAGAAACCTTTGATGACTGAACGTCTGGGAAACTTCACGATTAGTTCGTCAGCAGGGGTCCACCAAAACTCCGACCAAGGGCCTGTAAATCTCTGACCTAATCTCTGTTTACGACCACATGGATTAGCCTCAGAGTCGGCAAAGGCCAGAGGAGAAAACGTCCTCCCTAAAGGTGACCTGAGGTCACCTGAGGTGACCAAGGACCGGTGGGACATTAGAAGAACGCCAGCCCCCTCTTCTGGACATACACACACGCACGTGCACACACACACAAGCTTACCTTACACACACAATGGAGAAATCTCTCTCTTTTCAATGTAACGTGTAATTATATGTAATTATTCGATGCCTAAATAGTGTGATGTTATCTTGTTTACATATATTGTGTGTCTATGTAACTAACCTTAATGATTTTAGATAATTTTAATTTAGCATATCATTTTAAATGTCTGTAACCAGGTTTTATTTGCAATATTCTTTACAAGTCCATCGAATTTGGTATGTAGTTAATCGTCTCGAGATACCCTGATTGATTATGCATATCATATTGCAATGGGATACATTATTTCATGTTTTCTCGTAATTTCATATATAATACGGTATAAACCAGCTCCTCCCTGGACATTTAAATTAGGGTCCGAGACCAGACAAAGAGAGTTCATCCGGACATGCAAATCCAACTTCCTGATTGGCCCATAGCCCAAAGAGGTGTGTGCATTGGTGTTGTTTTTAAAACAACATCACACTCTTCTTCATAGTTGGAGTTCAGTCTCAGTCTCTTCGTCACTCTTCAACTTCACTTCTACACTCTTCCGGTTTCTCTCTCCCCCGGGGCCACGTGCCCCGGGAAGAGGAAACGAGGATCTCTCTCTCCCGGACAAAGGATGCAACCGCCTCACGGCCCACACCTTTTCAAACGGCGCAACGAACCAGCGAACTCTACACGACCTCGTGCAAACTTTCAAAACCGAAGCCATGCAAGTATAGTTAATGATCTATATCTGCGTTTAAGATTGGACCCCTGTTTACAGGAGAATTAAGTTCGTTGCTGGGTTCTGAAAAAGGCTAATTAGTATTGTTGTTGTCTGCCACTCTCTTTTATTTCATTATTTTCTCTCTATCCCTTTTCTTTCCTTGTATATAGATGTACATACGTATGTTTGCTTAGAGTTAGTCGTGTGTATCCATAGTTACATCTACAGGTGCATCTCAATAAATTAGAATGTCGTGGAAAAGTTCATTTATTTCAGTAATTCAACTCAAATTTTGAAACTCGTGTATTAAATAAATTCAATGCACACAGACTGAAGTAGTTTAAGTCTTTGGTTCTTTTAATTGTCATGATTTTGGCTCACATTTAACAAAAACCCACCAATTCACTATCTCAACAAATTAGAATACTTCATAAGACCAATTAAAAAAAACATTTTTAGTGAATTGTTGGCCTTCTGTAAAGTATGTTCATTCACTGTACATGTACTCAATACTTCGTAGGGGCTCCTTTTGCTTTAATTACTGCCTCAATTTGACATGGCATGGAGGTGATCAGTTTGTGGCACTGCGAGGTGGTATGGAAGCCCAGGTTTCTTTGACAGTGGCCTTCAGCTTATCTGCATTTTGTGGTCTCTTGTTCTCATTTTCCTCTTGACAATACCCCATAGATTCTCTATGGGGTTCAGATGTGGTGAGTTTGCTGGCCAGTCAAGCACACCAACACCATGGTCATTTAACCAACTTTTGGTGCTTTTGGCAGTGTGGGCAGGTGCCAAATCCTGCTGGAAAATGAAATCAGCATCTTCAAAAAGCTGGTCAGCAGAAGGAAGCATGAAGTGCTCCAAAATTTCTTGGTAAACGGGTGCAGTGACTTTGGTTTTCAAAAAACACAATGGACCAACACCAGCAGATGACATTGCACCCCAAATCATCACAAACTGTGGAAACTTTACACTGGACTTCAAGCAACTTGGACTATGAGCTCCTCCACCCTTCCTCCAGACTCTAGGACCTTGGTTTCCAAATGAAATACAAAACTTGCTCTCATCTGAAAAGAGAACTTTGGACCACTGGGCAACAGTCCAGTTCTTCTTCTCCTTAGCCCAGGTAAGACGCCTCTGACGTTGTCTGTGGTTCAGGAGTGGCTTAACAAGAGGAATACGACAACTGTAGCCAAATTTCTTGACACGTCTGTGTGTGGTGGCTCTTGATGCCTTGACCCCAGCCTCAGTCCATTCCTTGTGAAGTTCATTCAAATTCTTGAATCTATTTTGCTTGACAATCCTCATAAGGCTGCGGTTCTCTCGGTTGGTTGTGCATCTTTTCTTCCACACTTTTTCCTTCCACTCAACTTTCTGTTAACATGCTTGGATACAGCACTCTGTGAACAGCCAGCTTCTTTGGCAATGAATGTTTGTGGCTTACCCTCCTTGTGAAGGGTGTCAATGATTGTCTTCTGGACAACTGTCAGATCAGCAGTCTTCCCCATGATTGTGTAGCCTAGTGAACCAAACTGAGAGACCATTTTGAAGGCTCAGGAAACCCTTGCAGGTGTTTTGAGTTGATTAGCGGATTGGCATGTCACCATATTCTAATTTGTTGAGATAGTGAATTGGTGGGTTTTTGTTAAATGTGAGCCAAAATCATCACAATTAAAAGAACCAAAGACTTAAACTACTTCAGTCTGTGTGCATTGAATTTATTTAATATACGAGTTTCACAATTTGAGTTGAATTACTGAAATAAATGAACTTTTCCACGACATTCTAATTTATTGAGATGCACCTGTAGCTATTAAAATCTATTATCCCACGCTTGATTTTCTCTGTTTTGTCAAGTGATGAGTCAATTAAACGCTGCATAAGATCTCGTTACCCACTCTAATCTTTAATAACAAACTTCGTGAGTTAATTCTTCCTGGCCAGAAGGATAAACTCCCTCTTTAGAGTTCATAAAGCTGATCTAGTCCACATACATAGTCATAATTAATTATAATCCATTGTAGTTAATTATCTATATGTACATGTGCACATACATGAATTCCCTTCCATGGCTGATGTATATTTATAACTGGTCACAACACGTGTTGATTAGGTATATGGATATATTTCACGCCAGTCGAGCTAATTCCTTATATAAATTGGAGAATACATTTAAACGTGTTAAACATCTTTTAATTTGTTACATAAATTGTAACTGGTGGAGAATATTTTTAAACGTTGCAGATTCATCCGAGTTACTACACATTCTGGTAGATAATGCGGGCACACTTTAAAACTCGTCTCCTTTAAAAAGGTGCTTCGAATCTAAGCGTGCGCTTCTGTTTTCGTTTCATGTTTAAAGTTGATCCATTTCATTATTCTGGTGGAAAAGAATAATGCATAGTAATGCTTTTGATTCATTACAGTGGCCAGAGATTGCTTTTATGCCTCAGGTGACCTCATCGGGTATCATTCAATTTCTGTCGACTGCGTTCAGCCGTGAAGGTAACCCAAAGGAACTTATTTCAGACCACGGCTCTCAATTAATTTCATGTGACTTTGAGATGTTTCTGCGAAACCGAGGAATTATGCATCGAACTTCATCTGTGTATTATCCTTGTGCCAACGGAGATGTCGAACATTTTAACCATACTCTTGAAGCAGGCATTGCTAACTGCTTCCCTAGAAGGCAAAGGATGGAAAGAATTCACAAGGGAATTCTTACAAGCATACCGTGCTACACCTCATTCAACTACTCAGCATTCACCTGCTGAACTGTTACATGCAAGACAAATGCCTATTAAACTTCACATCTCAGGATTACAGTCACTACAGTGTCTTCATCTACCGTGTGCGCAGAACATTGTGGGTCGAGTGAAATGTATGCAGAAGAGATCCAAAATATACACTGGAGCGAAGGACGTGTCATTCCAACAAAGATCTTTTGTTCGAGTGAAGTGACCAGGCATTTTCAAAACCACTGAAAGTGCTGGAAAAGACTGGTCCTTACACTTACAAACTGTCTGATGGACATACTTGGAATGTGTCTCACCTCACACCTGTCTCTTACGGGAAGGGGGAGAGTGGGATACAGGAACTGGCTAACTTTGATTATGACTGTCCAATACAGCCGGAACCAGTGACTCGGCCTGAAAGACAGGTTAGAGGTAGGCGAGCACTAATATGGGCTCAGGACTATGTTATGAACTAAAGACAGTCCATTGATTCTGTGTGAATAGTACTTTACATGTGGAAGTGATAAGGAAACAAATGCATATAGAGTAAAGTGATGTCCTGTAATGCATGTTGTGTGTTTGTTGAATGCAGGGGATGTTAAGTTCGTGTTTGAAATGTTGGGACTATTGTACATTGTCTTAAAAGAAAAACAAAAAAAAAGCATTGTGTTGTTGTACAGAACATAAGTGAATACTAAGTACAATTGTTTAAAAGAAAGCGAGATGTGGTGTCACCACTTGTCCTGTGGGTGGCACTAGTGGTGTTGAGTGTACCAGAATGTACAGAGAAAGAGAAAACTTAGCTTGTTCATAAGTTACCTTTGTGTTGCTTGCACCTTTACAAAGACATAACACTTTATTACTATTTCAACATGTGTTAAATTATTCAAACAATGTGTTAAAAATATATATATATATATATATATATATATTTCACAATAATAATTATTGTCCAATTACGTTGCGGACTGCGGTGCCGACGTCATCATCCAAATCTAAACTCGCCTCAAAGTGAATGTTTTTTGCTTTGACCTTTTGATTGTGACAGCGGAGTCGGAAGCAAAATGACCACAGGTAAGTTAGTGTTCATCACTATTTAGCATTAATACTGCTGAAAATGCCTGGCTGAGTTTGTGATTTTAGGCAGGGAGTTCTTGAAAATGTATTCATTAGAAAACAGTAACTCAGGAAGTGATAAATACCTTTACCTATCGCAACGGCTTCAAAAGTGAATATCATGTACTACTTCCTTAGTGTTGGCGTTACGCTACTAGTGTTGTGTGTTTCTGTTGGCGATGAAGTATGGGCTGAGGTTATTCTATAATTCTCTGGGTCTGCATCTTATCTGAGGCTCTGAGTTAGGGTTAGCTAGGTGGATGCTGTCATTAATCACAGTAGGAATGAGTGATGCTAACACAGATGCTCACTTGAGTTGATAACATTACTTTAGCATACAGCTCGTCGTAATGTTAGACATTCCCATTCCCTTTTTGAAAGTTAACGATAATGTAGCATTACAGCTATTCACCATGATGTAATACAGAGAGTGGGTTAAAGATAACTGCATTTAGCAAGAGTTTTGGACAAGACAAGCTGTGGTAATTAGCATGGGTTATAATTAGTAATTAGGATGGGTTAGGGGCATGTTTCTTCATGCATTCGGTGAATGTTAATGCTGGTTAACTGGTGCAGACAGTAAGTGGCTAACGGAACTTAGCTTGCTCAGTAATGTTGAGGCCAAAAGCTCTTCACAAGGTTAACGTGACAAAAAGAGTGGATGGGGTTTAGGTTGTAATGCTTTCCACTAGCTCTATAATGTTGGTTGACAATTTGGTTGTGCAAAATTTTGGCGGTATGATGCAAAAGGCAGAAAAATAAATATTCGCAAGCTATCTAGACTTTCCTGGTGTGTCTACAGCACCATTTTGTTCATTAGGAGAGTGGACATCACATTTGCAAAATTCTGTAACGCAATTTCTCAGTTGAACCCCAAAGGCATTTGTCCATATTTTGTAGCTAACAACTAACCAACACTTTTTTTTGGTCTTTTACAGCTTTTCAAATGTAAGGGAGTGGGACTCTCGTCTTCCCAGTTGGCAGGGAAATTTGTAAGATGATGCATCCAATTCTACATCTGTCAAATGTTTTAATGATTTTAATAAATGTCACCTGAATGCCATGCAATTGTTTGATTATTTTGTGAGCATTTTAGCAGAATTTTAGCATACAAACAAATTGCATTTTAGTATAAGTTTAGAAAAAAAAGTATAAACAATCTCAACAATCTCTGTTATTTTTGTGTTATATTTCACACATCATTTTGTGGAAATATTTAACACATCAGCGTAGAATCCGTCATTGGCCATGGCCAATTTGTGTATCTTTGATTTCTATTCGTGTAAGTGTCTATAAGTCTTTACATGACCTGACGTTGCCATGACAATTGGTTACTCACGTCACGTGTCACACCCATGCTCACACCTGCGCTGAGTGCTAAGAGGTCGTGATGAGCTCAAAGTGGCAACAAACCATTCACTCCTTTTTCACTAAGTCGAGCAGTGTAAGTTCTTTGGCATGTGGTATTCGTGTTCCACAATGATTAATAATTTGCTACATATTTCTTTTTAAACGCTGCCTATATCAATTGATGAATAATTAGCAAGATTTGACTGTAATATTAGCCTACCCACAGTCCCAAGCACAAACCTGAACTTATTTTCAAAACTCTTTTGTAATGTCTTTTATTTTTATTACAGATGTGTTATCTGAGTCCTTCACATTAGAATACGATGGTGAATTGTTAATGTTGAATTCAGATTTGCATGGATTACATATGTCTGGATCAGGCAGCGTTGCATGTTACATAATGATAGTTAGGGTTTCCTCCCCTCACGCTGCTCGCGGAGGCTAGCAAGTAGCGCAATTTCCCGTTTCACAAACTCGGTTGGACTTTTCCCTCACGCTGTTCGCCGAGGACAGTGAGTAGCGCAATCCCCAATTCATAGACTTTCACTTTGTTTATTTCTCCATGTGCTCCTTTTGTTTTGGTTTACTTCATGCCTCCGCCCCTGTATGTTTATTGGTTCTTTGTTTTTTGGTTCATGTTATGTCCTCCGCCCCCGTTTGTTCATTGGTTCTCTGTTTTACATCTCATTATGAGTTTCAGGTGTTTTGTGTTTCCCCTCGTTTATTCACTTTATTTAAACCTCTTTGTTTCTCCGCCTAAAGGCGGAGTATTGAATTAGATGAATGAACTAGAGCTGAACGAACGAACTGAATGAACGAATCGAACGAACGAACGTTCTGTGCGTTTGCACTCACGCCGCATTTCCTGGACTGGATTTATGCCTTGATATTCTGTGGATTTACGCCTTGATATTCTGTGGATTTATGCCTTGAGATTCTGTGGATTTATGCCTTGATATTTGTGGAATACTACCCTGCCTTTGTGTTGCGTTTTTTCCCCCATCCCGATTTTTGTGACTGTTCCTTTTACTTTTGGTTATCCTTAATAAACTGACTGTTTCCCCAGCACTTGCATCCAGCCCTTCCGTACCATTCGTGAACAGAATACTCCGCCCAAAAATGGATGCAGTGGGGAAATTTAGGGCATGCCGCGCCACATTTTTTGTTCCCCCCTTTGATTCAATGTCGCTTTTCCCAGCGGATCTTTATTTATCCCCCCGGATGCCTACGATGGTTTTTCCACTTGGCCCCAGTGTTTTCTTTTTGCAGGCACAATTGTACTTTCTTAGTTTGGAGGACCCCAAGCCTGATGAGGAACAGTGGTTGGGGTTCCTCCTATCCCGTTTGGTCGGCTCCGCTTGCCAGTGGGCGGAGCTTCACCTCGCCAGTGGATCCACAAAGCTCCATACAGTTTCTGGCTTTGTGGATCTACTGATCCAGTGTGTTCGGGAATGCCGAATTCCAGCCCGACCTCAAGAACTTCTTGGGGAGGGACCCCGCCTGTCCGATCGGCCCAGCCAGCTGTTTATCGAGCACTATGGGAGGAAGCTGGCCGATGTGGCGGCCTGCACCTCTCAGCCCCGGACCCAGGAATGCGCGACCGGGGGGTGCATTCGGACAGGCCACTCTGCGGCGTGCCAACCCAGAGCTCCAGCCAGAGACCCAACAGGAGGTCTCCTCAGTGAAGCTCCACCTGGAGGTTAACCAGACCCTCCGCTCAAGCCACGCTCCTGCCGGAGGTCCACGCAGGGGACCTCCGCCTCAAGCCATATGTTCCTGCCGGAGGTCCGCGAGGGGACCTCCGCTCAAGCTAATTCCAGGTCGGGAGGTCCATGGGATGACCTCCTCCCAAGCCAAGTTCATGTCAGAAGTCCATGGGGATGGCCTCCTTTCCAAGTCCATGTCTCTAGTCCATGTCCTAGTCCAAGTCCATGTCCAGGTTCCTGCCCTAGTCCATGTCCAAGTCCATGTCCAGGTTACTGTCCTAGTCCATTGTTTATATTCCTGTCAAAGTTCAAGTCCATGCCTTAGTTCATGCCCAGAGTCAGATCCAGAGTCATGTCCCAGTCCATGCCTCAGTCCATGCCCAGCGTCATGCCTAGATTCATGTCCCAATCCATGCCTCAGTTCAGGCCCAGAGTTATGCCTAGATTCATGTCCCAGTCCATACTCTCAGTCCATGCCACAGTGCATGCCTCAGTCCCAGGCTCTCAGTCCATGCCTCAGTTCATGCCCAGAGTCATGCCTAGATTCATGCCCCAGTTCATGTCCAGATTCATGTCCCAGTCCATGACTCAATCTATGCCCAGAGTCAAGTTCCAGTCCACGTTCCAGTCCAAGTTCCAGTTCCAGTCCCAGTCCAAGCACCAAGCCAAGCACCAAGCCAAGCACCAAGTCGAGTTCGGTTCCAAGTTCACATCCAGGTTCCCATCCAGGTTCCAGGCCACATTCCAGTCCAGGTTCCAGGCCACATTCCAGTCCAGGTTCCAGGCCACGTTTCCAAGTCAAGCGCCAAGTCATGTGCCGAGTCAAGCACCAAGTCAAGCGCCATTCCAAGTTCCAGTCCAAGTACCAGTCCAAGCACCGAGTCAAGATCCGAGTCAAGTACCAGTCCAAGTTCCATGCCAAATCTCACGTCAAGTCTTCACGCCTAGTTCCAAGCCAAGTCTCACGCCACATTCCAAGCCAAGTGCCAAGCCCTCGCTCACGCTTGTGGCCGACGGGACGGCCAGCCACGCCTCGCTCACGCCTGTGGCCGACGGGACGGCCAACCACGCTCCGCTCTGACCTCGGAACTATGGGACTGTGCCTGTCTCAGGACCTGGGGGGGTGGAGATTGTTATCCTGCCCAGGGGCTCAGGTCCGCCAGAGTGGATGGAAGTTTTTGCGCTTTGGGGAGAAGTGCCTTTGGGGGTGGGGCTCTGTTAGGGTTTCCTCCCCTCGCGCTGCTCGCGGAGGCTAGCGAGTAGCGCAATTTCCCATTTCACAAACTCGGTTGGACTTTTCCCTCGCGCTGCTTGCCGAGGACAGTGAGTAGCGCAATCCCCAATCCATAGACTTTCACTTTGTTTATTTCTCCATGTGCTCCTTTGTTTTGGTTCATGTTATGTCTCCGCCCCCCGTTTGTTCATTGGTTCTCTGTTTTACGTTTCATTATGAGTTTTCAGGTGTTTTGTGTTTCCCCCTCGTTTATTATTATTTAAACCCCCTTTGTTTCTCCACCTAAAGACGGGAGTATTGAATTAGATGAATGAACTGAACTGAACGAACGAATGAACAAACAAACGTTCTGTACAATTGCACTCACGCCGCGTTTTCTGAACTGTGGATTTACGCCTTGATATTCTGTGGATTTATACCTTGATATTCTGTGGATTTATGCCTTGAGATTCTGTGGATTAACGCCTTGAGATTCTGTGGATTTATGCCTTGATATTTGTGGAATACTACCCTGCCTTTGTGTTGCGTTTTTCCCCCCCATTCCTATTTTTTGTGACTGTTCCTTTACTTTTGGTTACCTTTATGTAGGCTTTTCACCTATGCCCAGCAGCTCCTTGACTCCTGCAAGCACTGGATGATATTTGACCCAGCACATCTGGAGAAGGTCACTGAGTGGGTGGCATTGCAACAGTTCATCACTCAACTGCTAGCCAGGATGCCAAAAGTTGGTTCCAGTGCCACCAGTCAGACTCCAGTGACTGAAGCTGTCTAATTGGCTGAGGATCTCATGTCCACATTTGTAGACCCAGGGACACAGCGTGGATTCCACAATTTGTTAGCATGTTAATTGAGGATACAACACATCGTAACAATAAGGACTATCTAAAACCAGAAACCATGGGTGGATAAAATGAGCGGAGCTGCGGGTGTATGCTCGCACAGCCGCTGTATAATGCAGGGCTCATGTCAAAGGGGAATATGAGTGACTAAGCAAAGCGGTGTGCTATGCTTTCCAACGCGCAGTGAAAGCTACTAAACTCGGGTAAAGGGAGTGGATGGAGTCTCATTTCCAGCTCACTAACTCCCATTGCAGACTCCCATTGCCACATGGCAGGGACTGAGAACAAACAGCGCCTTTGGAGGCAAATCCAACATTGCAGTGAGGGGAATTCAGGAATTCCCTTTCTGAAGGGAATTCAGTGATTCTATGCATCTAGACTGAAGTTCGGATAAAGTTCTGGAGAATCAGGAAGTCATCTCAGAGGCAAGCTTTTTCTGGTTAGCAGAATAAGTTTTTTTCTCCTCTCAAATAGATTTGAATGACTCCCATATCACACCAGATGAGACATCTTGATTGACATTGGTAGAAATTAAAAGGTCGAAATGGTTATTTAGAAATTCAACATTGGGTTAGAGGAAGAAATTAACTAAAACAGGGAAAGAATGCCAGGGAAACATGAGGGAGGATGTTAACTATAACAACTGCTTGATTAGACATTACTATAGGGCTGTACGACCAGGACCTGCTGGAGGGGAGTAGTTTGTTTTCAAAAAGAAAGATCATCTGTGAGAATGTTTGGTGGACAGGGTAGTGAAATGCTTAAATAAAACACTTAAGAATATTATTCGTGAAATTTATGCATAGGAATAGTCTTAATTGGGATAAATGGTTGGAAGCCCTATTATTTGCCATCTGGGAGGTGTCACAAGCCTCCACATGGTTTTCTATTTGAGTTATTGTATACAGTGGGTATAGAAAAGAATCACCCCCTTTAAAATAATCACATTTTGTTGCTTTTCAGCCTGAAATGAAGACAGACACAGTTTTGTTTTATCCAGCAGTATTTACTCAGTGCAACTTATAACATCCAAGTGAAAGATATAACACCAACATAAAAATAAATAAATAAATTAAAAAAACAATCACTGAGTTGGAAAAAGGATCACCCCTTGCTTTAATTTGCCTTATTCTTTTTTATTACAGCCTTTAGTCTGTTGGGATATGTCTCTACTAACTTTGCAAATCTAGACTTTGCAATATTTGCCCACTCTTCTTTGCAGAACTGCTCAAGCTCAGTTAAATTTGATGGTGACCGCTTGTGGACTACAGCCTTCAAGTCATTCCACAGATTTTCAATGGGGTTTAAGTCTGGCTCTGACTAGGTCATGCAAGGACATTCAACTTTGTCTCCTTCAACCACTGTGTGGTCATTTTTGCTGTGTTCTTTTGGGTCATTGTCATGTTAGAAGGTAAACCTTCTTCCCATTTACAACTTTCTGGCAGAGGGCAGCAGATTTTATAACAGAATATTACCACCTCCATGCTTTACTGTAGGAATGGTGTTATTTGATGGTGAGCTGTACAAACATATCGCTTGGGTGTTGAGGCCAAATAATTCGCCTGACCATAACACCTTTTTCCATGTGGCCTCAGAAATCTTCAAGGTGCGCTTTGGCAAAGCTCAGTCGTGGGTGGCTTTTTTTCTGCAACCCTCCCATACAAGCCACATTTGTGGAGAATTTGTGATATTGTTGTCACATGCACATAATGACCACTCTTTGTCATAAATTCCTGCAACTGCTTCAGAGTTGCTGTAGGCCTCTTGGTAGCCTCTCTGACCAGTTTCCTCCCTGGCTCTTTCATCCAGTTTGGAGCGACGCCCTGATCCAGGGAGGGTCTGTGTTGTACCAAATACCTTCCACTTAATAATAGACTTCACTGTGCTTCTAGGCATTGATAAAGCCTTTGAATCCATCTCCTGACTTGTGCCTGTCCACAACTCCTTATCCTGGAGATCTTCTGACAGTTCCTTGCCACCCATAGTTGATTGTTTGCTTCAGTTGCACTACAAAAATGCTAAAGGAAAGCTCTTTTCATGCTGAGCTAATCAAAATGACCACAACTGATCACAGTTGAAAGTGAAATGGCTTTGTGTGCCATTGAGAAGGTGATTAGCTACACATTATTGAGTTTACAAGTCATTTTTAGGAGGGGGTGATCCTTTTTCCAACTCAGTGATTCTGTTTTTTTATTTTTTAAATTTATTTCTGACATGTTGGTGTTATATGTTTCACTTTGATGTTATAAGTTGCACTGAGTATACAGCTGGATCAAAGAAAACTGTGTCTATCTTCATTTCAGGCTGAAAAGCAACAAAATGTGATTATTTTAAAGGGTGATTCTTTTCTATGCCCACTGTAGGTGAAAGCCCGGTTGGACATGTTTAAAGAAAACTGGGAGGAGGGTCCAACACCCTGGACCTGCGTAGGGAGAATTTTTCTCCAAGCTCAGGAGAGGCATCAATTGCTCTATAGTTGGATCCATAAGTATTATAGTTACACAATTTTTGTCATTTTGCCTCTGTACACCACCACAATGGATTTGAATGAAGATCTAATTGAAGTGTAGATTTTCAGCTTTAATTCAAGGGGTTTAACAAAAATACTGCATTAACTGTTTAGGAATTACAGCCATTTTTTACATAGTCCCTCCATTTTCACAGGCTCAAAAGTAATTGGACAAACTAAACACAATTATAAGGATTATTTGTAATAGTTGGATGCAAATCCTTTGTAGTTAATGGCTGCCTGAAGTCTGGAACCCATGGACATCACCAAATGCTGAGTTTCCTCCCTTGAGATGCTTTGCCAGGCCTTTATTGCTGCTTGTATGTGGCTATTTTTGCCTTCACCTTTGTCTGCAGTGAAAAGCATGCTCAGTTGGTCTGAGGTCATCTGGACATTTAAGAACATTTCTTTGCTTTGCCTTAAGAAGCTATTCACTTCCTTTCGCAGTACATTTTGGGTTATTATCCATCTGTAATACGAAGTGCTGTCCTATCAGTTTTGCAGCTTTGACTGAATCTGAGCAGAAAGTATAGCTCTATACACTTCCGAATTCATCCTGCTACTTCTATTAGCAGTCACATCATCAATACACACCAGTGACCCGGTTCAAAGGCAGCCATACATGCCCATGCCATAACACTCCCTCCACCATGTTTGGACAGATGATGTGGTATGCTTTAAATCATGAGCCCTTCCTTTCCTTCACCATACTATTCTCTTCCCACCATTCTGGTACAAGTTAATCTTGCATCAGAACTGGTTCAGGGTTTTTTTTTTTGTTTTTTTTTAAAGAGGTTTTTAAATAATTTTTTTAGCAAAGCCTAATCTGGCCTTTCTATTCTTGAGTGTTACCAGTGGTTTGCATCTTGAGGTAAACTGTCTGTATTTACATTCATGAAGGCATCTCTTGATTGTAGACTTTGACAGTGATATGCCAGAATGTAATATTTCGTTAAATTCGTTAAACCCCTTGAATTAAAGCTGAAAGTCTACACTTCAATGACATCTTGATTACTTCATTTCAAATCCATTGTGGTGTTGTACAGAAGCAAACATACATAAATTGTCACTGTCCAAATACTTATAGACCTAACTGTGGGTGCTTCCAACTAAGACAACTAGGGCCTTGTATTACTTCCCACCTTTAGCTCAAAATTACTTGACAAATCATAAAGATCATAAAGTTGGTTTGGAGAAGTTGACTATGAGGTTTTGTGAATGGACAGATTTACCACCTGAATCACCTTAAACAATGTGGCTCTGTAGACACTGGTGGCAGAGAGATCAGTTGGGACTGGAGTGTCTCAAAAACATCCAATTCCACTCCAATACCAGTTTGAAACCATGTCTCACAGTCCAGAGAGCAGATGTAACCGAGTAGCAAGTCAAATTGGCAGATCTCAATTCAATTTTAATTTATATCGCCAACAAAGGATGTTGTGACAAAGCAACTTTGCAGAAATTCCAGATATAGATTTAGCTCCCTACTAAGCTGGGGGCAGTGGTGGCGAGGTAAAACTTCCTGAGATGATGTTAATGAAGAAACCAGACTCAAAAAGGGAACCCATCCTCTTCTGGGTAACACCAAACAGGGAGATTATAAGTTATTACTCTTCCACAACTGTATGCTAAAGGCACACTCCATACACCCACACATAAACATGTGTGTTGAAAGGATCTTAAGTACAAGTTTTTAGCTTTAAATCTATGGTATCCAAGTGAAGTTATCCACCAAACAATGAGTGAGACCTGGGCATAGACAGTTTTCAGGGTATTTAAGTGAAACCATCCATAGCAATCCTCAGGGTATCCATTGAGACTTCCTCATCACCAAAGTCCAAGGGAAAAAAGCATTCCCCACCCCAAGCTGCTGATTTACGTGGGCACACATGTTGCTTATTTTTTCTTCTACAACCCCAATTCCAAAAAAGTTGGGACAGTATGGAAAATGGTAATAAAAACAGGAGTGATTTGTAAATGTACTTTGACTTGTATTTAAACAAAAAAACATATAAAGACAAGGTATTTGATGTTTTACCTAATTAACTGCATAGTTTTTTAAGATACACGTTTATTTTGAAATTGATGCATGCAACACGTTCCAAAAAAGTTGGGACTTGCTGATGCAGTATAACTAACATTCTGTCTTGTTGCTGTGCTCAGTCTTGCCATGGTGTATGACTCTTTGACAGTAAACTGTCTTCAGCAGCCTCACCTTTGTTAGCTGAGTTTTGCCTATTCCTCACCCAGTTTTATTCCTTCTACACAGCTGTTTCTGTTTCAGTTAATGATTGTGTTTCAACTCTACATATTGAATTGATGATCATTAGCACCTGTTTGGTATAATCATTTAATCATACACCTAACTATATGCTTACAAAATCCCTGACTTTACAAAATCCCTAACATTATATTTATCAATTAACAAAGCGCAAACTATTAAAATGTCTATTTTTGAAAGCATTCTTACTTTACAGCATTTTTTCACACCTGCCTGAAACTTTTGCACAGTACTGTATACGAAAGTGAAAGTGAAAGTGACATGTGAAGGCCAGTGTATGGTAATACTTGGAATTTGTCCTCTGCATTTAACGCATCTCAAGTTAGTGCACACACACATTAGGAGTTGTGAGTAGTGAACATATTATACAAACCGTGAACACACCCGGAGCAGTGGGCAGCCATTTTTGCTGCGGCGCCCAGGTAGCAGTGCTGAGGGTTAAGGGCCTTGCTCACAACCTTTCAATCAGTAGCCCAACTTCTTAACCACTGAGCTACCACTGCCCCTCATATATATATTTACTGGTGACTAGGATATTACTGGTGACAAGGGATATTACTCTGCATGTCCTTACAAGGGGAATGGTCATACTAAAAATGTAAGGGTACTAGGAAAAAATTATGCTCTTTTCTTCATGTAGTGAAGTTTGACCATCACAACATTCTTCAGTACATATCATATGCTAAGCTGCAAGTGTGAGGAGCTTACCTTAAGGTCTGACTCTGCTCCAGAGCTGGTCTTTGTCTGGGATTCCAAGGGTTGAATACCACGGCAACGCTGCCAGCTTGGTGCCACATCCGCAATGTGTCATTTTGACTGTCATCCATTGGGTTGCTTGCCAGCACTTCCAAAAAGCAATTCATAAAATTAAACTTTACTGATTATTGATTCTTCTGACATAGTACAAACATTACAGGTTTCACAATTCAAGTTCATAGTTACTTAGACTAAATAGTACAAGTTCCACATATGAAATAGCAAATCTGAGTACAGATTAATTATATTCACTGGATAGGTAAAACACAAAGAAGAAGGAGATGCTGGCTGTTTTAGCCAGGGGTCTACATCTGACACTTCCAGTGCTTGCAAAAACATGGCTTTGACCATTTTTTGTAATGTCTGGCCTCCAGGGGCCTAGTTAGCCTTTCAGTGCCGTAATCTCCTTTTACAATGATGTCATAAAAAAATACCTGAGTGGAACTGCCAAGACTGGGCTCCATATTTAGCCGTAAAGTTAAATATCACCTGAATCACAGTGACTGGGCTCCAAGTGTATTTAGCCCTTAAAAAGTTACTCATAATGTTTTAAATAACTTGTACTCTCTAGAGAACATTACAAGGCACAACATTTTTACAGATTTTGGTGCACATATCTCTGTTCCTTAGGACTTAGAACTTAATTCCAAATTCCAAATGCTCAAGATTACTCTTCACACAGTTCCACTCTTAGAAGTTGGGGGTACTTTTTAGAGTTGTGGGGTACTTTTTAGAGTTGGGGTACTCTGGCACAATTATGAACAAACCTTTCAGACTTGTCATACACTTGGGTAAATTTGTACTTCTTGAACTTGACACGGACTCTGGAAAATTTGCAGGGGTGTAATATGCAGGGTGTAATCTTGCTCTGGGCATTAGGGGCTCTCAAGATTTTTTCTTTAGCCTCCAAATAATTCTGCACTTGGAGCTGTGTTTGTCACTGCTTAACTTGAACGCCAGTAAAAGAAGACGGTCTGTAATTGTATAATTTCTTGGAGGCGTAGGCCAAACAGGAAAACATGGGGAAATACTGCGTGTCTTATTGGCTGACAGTCTCAATTCTGCCAAACACTAGCTCATGTCATTGTGAGGGGAAATGGATATTTCTAATTTACCTTAAATTTATTTTTTAAACCAGTGTGTAAAGGCTTGAAACTCTGAAACAGTAACATCCTCTCTTGCTGAGCAGTGGGAAAACAAGTGTGTGTAAATGTCGCTATAATGAGTTCGTGGAATATGTATGTTACATGTGAATATGAGTTATGAGTTGAGCATAAGGACAGATAACACACTTCTGCATAGGCTCTAGTAGCAGCTAAATCTAAGCCTACAAAAGTGATAGCTTAGTTGTAGCCTCCCCTTGGCTAGCGACACCAAACTCAGCCCTTCTATAGGTCTCGTGTTAGATAGCCAAATAAAGTTTTATATTTTACCGGTCTGGTAGTCCTGCAGATACAATCTGTAGGCGTAATTTTATGATAAATCCAACTTTCTGTCCAATTTTCAATTAGCCCTTACAGAAAATGTAAAGCAAGTAAGGCGTGCAGAAAAATGCACTCATATGCAAACAGTCTATTTAGAAGTACATTTTTAAAAAGTTTTTAAAAAATTAAAAAAAAATTATGGTGAACAATCTGGGCTCAGCCCCAGATGATTTAACACAAGTTCAGCTAATTCTGGTCATGTGTAAAACATGAAAAAGAAAAGATAAAAATAACAATAACAACATAAAAATAAGACAATAAGAAATTAATGTCTCCCTGCTCTGACCCCGAGGGTTTTCTCTCCCCTCATTGTGCGAGTACCAAATTGAGTTATTCTTTAGTGGCTTATTAGCACTTGGACGGTCAAATAAATACACACACATCATGTCAAAATGCAGGCTCAATGGCTTGGTATTCATGTAAACAGTCAAGGCAGTTGGGTATCTTAAGTGAATGTAAACAGCTGGGAAAAAATCAGAGGTGTGGACATTAACACAATATATTGATGGATGCATTAGGTCTAATAAACGCTGCTGCTGTCTGTGTCATTACATGTTAACTCAAATAACAAAACACATTTGACTAAATAACCAATACAATTTAATAAGAATAACTGAAGGCGTCATGTACAGTGAAGTCTGTTTTATTTTACATTTAATTGCTTTATTCAATTTCCTACTTCCTAATTCCTTGAATATATCTACTGATAGACTCTATCTGAGAAAATGTATCAAGTTATCGCAAAAATAACTTTTAGTCATATTGCCCAATTCCCTAAAACATTAGCATGGGTGATTCCAGTCTTGAATTTAACGTAAAATGTGAAATGTACTTCTTAATGTAGTAAATATCATAAACCCTGCTGATAGGGATTTTTTTAGGAATTTAAAATGAAATAAAATTACAAAACAGAGCTGTGTTCAGAAATTAGTTTGTTGTCAATCATAGACAGATTGAAAAAGCAGTAATAAAGCTAATGAAGCTTAAGTTGTAATGACATGCTGCTAAATGTAACTCTACTCTGTACTCTCTCTCTCAGCTCTATAAGTAACTGTGGCGGAGAGGCATCAAATAATTGAAATGTCAGCTCGGAACTGGAGGACACAATATAGTAGTGATACACACAACAAAACAGGTGGAATTTGTATTTTCATACACTTGTAACATAACAAATGTCTCTACATATACCTCTTTATCCCTTTTTTTAATTGAAACCTTTTTGATAGGAAACTAGTTGAGGTGCTAATGACTTGAAATAAAATATTAAATGGCAATGGCAAGGATGTAATAGTGGGGTATTTTTTTGTTACGCTTTATGTTGCCATATTGGTTTGTGAAGGTTAAAATACTAATTTTAACAGCTCAGTGTTGAGTTTGACACTTCAAAATTGCAATTACAATTGCAATTTCAAAACTTTTTACTTTTTTCAGTTTAATTACCTCGGACTCGGCCAGATCTCGACTACTGGATTCGGAATTAAGTACTCAGACTTGAGTCCAATCTAGGCCCCTTTTTGGGCTCCGGAACTCGATTGGTTAAGGACTTGGTCTTCACTGGAACCCAATAAAGGTGGACCCAACACTAATATACACATATATACACACTTATATATATATATATATATTTATATATATATATATATAAAATGAAGACGGACACAGTTTTTTGTTTTATCCGAATGCCATATTTATACTCAGTGCAACTGTAAATATCCTAAGTGAAAGATATAACACCAACATGTCAGAAAAAATATAAAGCCAGAATCACTGAGTTGGAAAAAGCATCTACCTCTCCTAAAAATGACTTGTAACTCAATAAGGTGAAGCTAATCACCTTCTCAATGGCACACAAAGACATCTGACTTTCAACTGTGATTAGCTGTGGTCATTTTGATTAGCTCAGCAAGAGCTTTCCTGGAGCATTTCAGTCATTGGTGGCGCAAGTGAAGCAAACAATCAATTCATGTGTGGCAAGGCACCGTCAATAGATCTCCCGATAAAGTTGTGGACAGGCACAAGTCAGGAGATGGATACAAAAAATTTCAAAGGTTTTATCAATGCCTAGAAGCACAGTGAAGTCTATTATTAAGAAGTGGCTGTATTTGGTACAACACAGACCCTCCCTGGACTGCGGACGCTGCTCCAAACTGGATGAAAGAGCCAGGAGGAAACTGGTCAGAAAGGCTACCAAGGGGAGTACAGCACCTGGAAGCAGTTGCAGGAATTTATGACAAAGAGTGGTCATTGTGTGCATGTGACAACAATATCAAAAACTCTCCACAAATATGGCTTGTATGGGAGGGTTGCAAGGAAAAAGCCATTCCTCAAGAAAGACCACATGCAGTCACGACTGAGCTTTACAAAACGCACCTTGAAGATTTTGAGGCCACATGGAAAAGACATGTTATAATCAGATGATACTAAAATTTGAATTATTTGGCCTCAACACCAAATTATATGTCTGGTGGAAATCCAATAGAGCTCACCATCCAAAAAC
>CM042558.1:0-87500 GCA_023630585.1 Cranoglanis bouderius
GCAGAGCAGAGCTGCCGTCACCGCCGCCAAGACGTTATGTTGTTAGTTGTTGTTGCCAGCTGTTCTGCTGCTAACAGTTATATAGTTGTCAGCTGCCGCCGTTAGCAGCTGTTGCTAAGCCGCCGTCGCAGCACAGCAGCTGAGCTGCTGTTGTTAGTTACAGCGTTACAGCATCAGCCGTCGAAACTGGCCGCCGCCGCCGCCGTTGTTAGCAGCTGCTCGGCTGGCCGCCGCCGCCGCCGTCAAACAGCAGCAGCTATTCGCCCGCTGCCGTCCGCCGCCGGCCAACAAAGGCGAACCGCCGCCGCCAGCAGCTAGTTGCCGCCGCCGCCGACCGCTGTTGCTGTTGCTGCCTGCCCGCCGCCGCTGTTGCTGCTGCCGCCGCTACAACAGCAGCAGCAGCGCTGGCCGCCGCTGCTAGCAGTTAATTAGCAGCAGCTGCTGCCGCTTGACCAGCCAGGCATATTGCCGCCGCCCAAGAGCAGCAGCAGCAGCAGCTGGCCAGCTCGCTCGCTGCCGCTAGCAGCTAGCAGCTTTGTTGGGCCAGCTGGGCCAGCCAAGAATCGTCGCTGAGCGCACAGCACACCAGCAGCAGCAGCTATTTTACTGGCCGCCAGCGCTGCCAAGCAGCAGCAGCAGAGCAAGGCTGGGCTCGCTCAGCTGCTAAACAGCAGCAACAGTGTTGAGCAGTTATATGTTTGCCAAGCTGGGCTACTGACCAGCAGCAGCAGCAGGCTGCTCGCTGCCAGCGTTGCTAGTAGCGTTAACTGTTGCCGCTGCCAAGCTGGGCTGCCATAGCAGCAGACTAGTTACTGCCAAGGTTAATCAACAGCAGCAGTTAAGACCGTTAATCGTTAACAGCTGGGCGACAAGCTGGCAGCAGCAGCACTGTTGCCGCAGAACGAGCAGCAGCAGCAGCCACAGCTCGTTACAGCAGCAGCAGCACCAGCCGCCGCTGCGGGTTGCCGCCGGGCCGCCGCTGCTGCTGCTGCCGCCGCTGAGCAGCAAGCCAGCGGCCGCCGCTGCCGGTTGCCGCCGCTGCTCGCCGCTGCCGCAAACAAGGCTGCTCGCCGTCAACACCAGCGCCGCTACTTATCGCCGCCGCAGCAGCAGCAGCCGCCGCCGCCGCCGCCGCTGAGCAGCAGCACCAGCCTGCCGCCGCTGAACGCGAGCGGGCTGTTGGTGCTGCCGGGCCAGCCGCCGCCAGCAGCGTTGCTAGCACCAGCCAGCCAAGCAGCTGCTGCCAAGGTGCTGGGTGGCTGGGCCGTTCTCGGCTGCCAGCGCTAGTTACTGCTAAGGTTATATCAAACCGCCGCTGCCAACAGCAGCAGAGCGGCTACAGCTGCTGCTGGGCAGCTATACTCAGCAGCAGCGGTTGGGCAACCAGCCAGCAGCCAAAGGTCAAACGCCAAGGCTGCCAGCAGCAGCAGCAGCTGCCGCTGCCGCCACAAACAGCTGAGCAGCAGCAAAGAGCTGCTCGCTGCCGCTCGCTCGCTCAGCAGCAGCAGCAGCCAAAGGCCGCCAGCTGCCGCCAGCACCAGCACCAGCAGCAGCAGCAGCAGCAGCATGTTCGCCGCCGCTGCTGCCGCTGCCAGCCAGCAGCAGCAATCGCTTGCTGCGCTCGCCAAACAACAGCAGCAACAGCAGCAGAGCAGCAGGCTGTCGCAGCTCGCTGCCAGCTAAGCAGCAGCAGCAGCATCGCTGCTGCCAAGAATTACAGAAGGAGATAACCAGCCGCTGCCAGAAGAGAGCCATGAGCAAACACTGCCAATAGCCAAGCAGCAGCAGCCGCGAAAGCAAGAGCTACAAATTCGCTGTTGCTCGCTAAATCAGCACATCAGAAACAGCGGCTGTTGTAGCCGCTGCCGCCGCTGCTGAGCTAAATCAGCAGCAGCGGCAGCAGCAGCAGCAGCTGCTTCGCCCGCCGCCGCCAAGCCGCCAGTTGCACTGAGCAATCAAGGTTGAACGCAATCGTCAGCTGCCCGCCGCCGCCGCCGCCGCTCGCCGCTGCTGGTTAAGCGTTGGCTGTTCGCCGCATAAGCGTTGCTCGCTGCTAGTTAAAGGCTGACCGGTCAACCGTTAAGGTGTCGCTGCTGTTGTTGCTCGCTAAGCTGCAGGTGCCAAATCAGCGTGCTGTCGCCAAGGTTGTTGCTGGCCCGCTACGGCCAATAAATCGCTGCTGCTAGTTGCTGCTTGTTGCCATCTCACCGGGCCGCTAGCTGCTGCTGCCGCTCACAGTTCGGCAACAGCAACAGCAGAGCTGCTGAGCAGCTGCTCGCCGTCTAGCTGTCGCAAGGTTGCCGGGCTTCGCCACATTGCCGGCTGTTGCCGCTCGTCGCCGCCAAGCTCGCTGCTGAGCAGCAGCATGAGCTGTCGCTGCCGCTGGGCTAGTTGCTGCCAAGCCAGCCGCTCGCCAACACCAGCAGCAGCAGCACCAGTCTAAGGTTGCCGCTGCCAAGCTGCTGCTGGTTGGCAGCTCGGCCAGTCGCCGCCGTTGCCATATGCCTGCCAGCCAGCCGTCAGCAGCAGCAGCTGCTGGCCAGCTCAGCAGCGCTGCCATGACCAAGGCTGCCAAATCGGTTGCCACCAGCAGGTTACTGGGCCACGACGCCGTCATATAGCCTATAGCTGCTACTGTTCAGTTACACCAGCAGCAGCAGCAGCAGCAGTTGCGGCCGCCGCCGCCTGCCAAGCAGCAGCGTTGCAGCGCTGCCGCCGCCGCCGCTGTCGCCAGCGTTGCAGTTGCCGCCGCCGCCGCCGCCAAGCTGTTAAGCTGCTGCTGCCGTCGGCCGCCGCCGCCGCTGTTGTTAGCAGCAAGAACTGTTGCCGCCGCCGCTGCCGGCTGCCAGCGTTGAGCCGCCGCCGCCGCCGCCGCCGCCGGCAGCAGCCCCAGCTGCTGCCGCTAGCAGCGTTAAAGCGCCGTTGCTGCCCGCCGCCGCTGTTGTTAGCAAACATTCTGTTGCCGCTGCTAAGCCAACAATCGTTGCTGCTGTTAATCAGCTGCTGCTATGGCCGCCGTCGCCGCCGTTCGTTAACCGCTGCCGCCAGCGTTGAGCAGCAAGCGATTCGGCCGCCAGCTCGCTGCTGCCAACAGCAGCTGCTAGTTAAAGGTTGCCAGCGCTGTTGCCAACAGCAGTGTGGAAGGTTGCTCACCGCCAATCCGTTAACCCGCTGCCGCCATTGCTAGCAGCAGCACATTGCCGCCTGCTCATGAAACCCTATTACAGCGTTAGCTACTGTCGCTACCTGGCCGCCTGCTGTTAGTGTTGCTGGTTAATTGCTCGCCGCTAGCAGCAGCTGGGCAGCAGCTGCTGTTGTCTCGGGCCAGCTAAGCTGCTGTTGCTGTTGCTAGAGGATGATTACAAACCGCTGCTGGGCTAGCGTTGTTATTGAGCAAAGGCTCGCTACTACAGCTGCCAAGGTTATGACCAGCAATGTTGTTACTACAGGCCGCTAGCTGCCGTTGCGCAGCGAGCAGCAGCAGAACCGCATCGCTGCCGCTGCTGCCAGCTCAAGGTGTCTTATCAGCCAGCAAGCAGGCTGCTCAAGACCAATCGCAACAGCAGCAATACAATAGCAGCAGCAGCAGCAGCAGCAGCGCTGCCGCTGCTGAGCAGAGCAGGCAACCGTTACGCTCAAGCAAGCAGCAGCAGCAGCAGCAGCTGCCGCCGCTGCTGCAGCAGCCATTGCAGCAGCAGCAGCAGCAGCAGCAAGCGCTGGCAGCAGCAGCTGAAAGGCAGTGGCGCTGTTTCGCCGCTGCTGCGCCGCCGCGCAGCAGCAGCAGCAGCAGCAGCCTGCCGCTGCCGCCGCTGCCGGCAGCAGCAGCAAGCCAGCAGCTGCAGGTTGCCGCTGCCAAATACCAGCAGGCAGCATTTAGCAGCAGCAGCAGCAAACGTTAATCGTTAAGCAGCAGTAGCAGCAGCGTTGCTTAATCGTGCCAAGCGCGCGCAGCAGCAGCAGCGCTGCCAAACGCTTCAATCGTCGCTGCAGCAGCAGCAAGGCTGCTAATCGCGTTTCGCTGCGCAGCAGCAGCAGCTACTGCTGGCAGGTGCTGGCAGCAGCAGCAGCCGCTGACTGCTGACCGCTAATCGCTGCTGCAGCAGCAGCAGCCTACCAAGCTGCTGCTGCTGCAATACCAGCAGCAGCAGCAGCTAAGGCATCGTTAATCAGCAAGCGCTGCTGCTGCAGCAGTATAGCCTGGGCCACAAGGTTAAGCAAATAAATAGTAGCAGTAAGGTCAGTAGTGAGCAGGTGCTGCAGCGCAAATCGCTTAATCGTTAACGCTGCAGCAGCAGCAGTGCTGCTGCTGCTGTACGCAGCAGTAGCAGCAGCAAGCTGCACTTGGGCAGCTCAGCAGGCTATGAGTAGCAGCAGCAGCAGCAGTAGTAGTAGTAGTAGTAGCAGCAGCAGCAATAATAGTAGTAGTAGTATTAGTAGTAGTAGCAGCAGCAGCATCAGCAGCAGTAGTAGTAGTAGCAGCAGCAGCAGCAGCAGTAGTAGTAGTAGTAGTAGCAGGATTAAGTAGCCTTAATCCCCTAATCCTAACCCTAAGCCCTAACCCTAACCGCTAACCCTTACCCTAAACCTAATCCTAACCTTAATCCCCTAACCCTAACCTCAAGCCCTAATCCTAACCCTAATCCCCTAATCCTAACCCTAATCCCCTAATCCTAACCCTAAGCCCTAACCCTAACCGCTAACTCTTACCCTAAACTTAATCCCCTAACCCCAACCTCACGCCCCAACCCCAATCCTAATCCCTAACCCTAACCGCTAACCCTTACCCTAAACCTAATCCCAACCTTAATCCCCTAACCCTAAGCCCTAACCCTAACCGCTAACCCTTACCCTAAACCTAACCAGCCCGTGCCTCATGTTGGCAGTAAGCTCAACTGTACAAAACTTATCTTACAATTAGTCTGCTTATTAATTTTAATTATAATAAAACACACAGGAACATGGAAAAATGGGTGAATTTAAATTAGGGGCAAGTGCTGATGGCAACCCAAGTCCATTTAAAATATTTATTTAAATATAATAACATTTTTTAATATATATTCCTTTATTTTTTTAATATACATGTACATTATATGTGTATGTGTATATATATATATATATATATATATAGATAGATAGATATAAAACATTAGGATTTTGTATTCAAAGATTCAAAAAATGCCCTTGCACAATTTTTGAAAAGACAGCTATATCTCTGATTGGCTGGGAGCTGTTTCTTTTCAAACCAAAACAAGGGACAGGCTCCCATTGGCTCATTTTAACTGAGTCCCGCCCCCACACTTTAAATTATGACAACTGAGGCTGCAGAATTTTATTCACTGCTTCCAGCTCTGAGAGAGAAAGCCTCCAACACTTTGCATTTCAAAGCGTATTATTTTGATCCTTAATCCACATTATTTTCATTTCATTTCTTTCCTTTTTGATTATTATTTTGATTCATTCAAGAACCCTTTTATATATATATTTTCTTTCGAAATCAGAACAAGCCTGCCTGAAGAAGGTTCCAAGTGAACCGAAACGTTGCAACGGCTTGTTCATTTTTCAAATTTTCAAATTCAAAACATTTATCTAACACATTACAAAAAAGACACACAAGACCAATTGAGTCACATTTATCTGGATTTATTCATTTTTTTTTTCCTTTACATAAAGTCACACAAGACAAATTGAGTTATACTTACCTGATATATATTTTTTCAAATCCTGCTTTAATTTCACATTTAGAAATTTCAGTAATTTTTCTGAAACATGGTGCTGCCAGAGAGAGACGGTTGGACTCTTGTCACCCGTGGACGCAGGCGTGCCATTCAGGGCACAGCCGGGCCTATGCCCCGTTCATTCCGCAGCACTGAGCGTCATGCACAGAGGGAGAGAGTGTTCTCTTATGCAGACGCAGTTAAATATGGGGGCCACATGAGGGCACCCCTGACTTACCGTACTGAGTCTTATCAGCGGTCTGGCAGACCACAATTTTTTGAACCCCGGGCCCGTTTTGGGCCCGATACATTCATGTCCAGGCCAAAATCCTTCATGAAGGAACCAAGGGAGAGGGTGCAGAACAGAACGTGGCCCGTTCGTTCACACCTGAAAGATAAAAACACATGTCAGAGACAAAACACAAAGCCCAAGACCTATTCAGATGACCCAGATTTTGCAATAAAAACCCGCACCTGTTTCAAAATTATTAAACTAGTGCACCATAAAAACAACATCAGCCAGGAACAGCCTCCTGCTATTAATAAAATTGAACAACACCTGTCAGAGGTCATCAAACCAGCCTTGCCAAACCCCACGACACAAGCCCTTATTGAGGGCAATGCTAAAAACTGGGCCTATACCACCATGCTGATTCTTAAGAATCATTATGATGATGCACTGGTGGAAGAAATGGCCAAGCTTCAGCATGTTCCTTCCCAGGGCTGGGAAGAATGCTTTAATACTGCCATCCTGTGGGCTAAACGTGGTATTGGCAAAAGGCTAAAAGACAAAACTATACACGAAGCTCACATGTTGGTAGGGGAGAAATGGCAGACCCCTGCTCCTGCTGCCGATTCTGAAGAGAGGAGGGAGGAAGCGGAGACCCAAACTTGCCCTCCGGCTCCTCCTCTCCCAGAAAACGCGACGGCTACAACCGTTACGGTGCAGGCGTTGGTGCACACTGGGTCAGATGTACACTCCCAGTCGGAAATGTCCACCCCGGCAATAACAAAAAAGCCATCAAAAACAGTATCCACCATGACAGACCCACTAAATGATTGGTCCCCTATCAGGGAGGAGGACTCGGACGGCCAATCAGATGTGGCATCTAATCTCCCGACCTCCCCAAAAGAACAACGCACTCCTCACTTGCGTTCCAACCCCTGTGTCAGACAGGAACAAGACCTCATTGTCATTGAGGACCAAGGGGAGTGTGAGCAGGGTAATTGTGGCTCACAAAGAGTGACCCTAAGCCCCGACAAGGTCACTAGCCTTAGGACAGCCACACAGGCCCGTTTCAGTGTCGAATTCGGCCTACCTTCTGGAGTACAACGTGACTCCCAGGAGGACGGGCCGAACAGACATATAAACACACCCAGAAAAATGATCGAATGGAAGCTGACTGTCCGTAAAAAATGGCTCATTATCGGTGACTCCAATTTGTCCAAAATTCCACCGTTTAAAAATGCGGACCTCCAAATAGAAAGCTATCCGGGGGCCACATTCAGACACATGGAGGCCGTAATTTCTAAAAACGCTGTCTCCACAGATGTGGAACACGTGGTGTTATCACTGGGCATTAACAGCCGGACACAGAACGCCAAAGACACCGCGATCAAACAGATGCAGGCGGCTTTACGAGCGGCCAAAGAAAAGTTCCCTCTGGCACAAATTTGGGTCCCAGAGGTGAACTTTTCAGGCATGCTCCCGACAAAGGAGCAGACGCAGTTGACCACACTAAACACCTATATCTGCGCCAACCTAAAACATATTCCGGCCCTGTCCAGATCAGAATTCCACACCGAAAGTGATAATATTCACTGGACGGTGGACACAGCCAGAAACATGCTTCAGCACTGGCTCCAGTATTTAAATTAAATCTCCCCATAAGCCTGCATGCACAGGAGGGGAATCGAAACGTCATAATTCTTTCTAAAAAATTCCATATTACTCCCCCACAACTTAGCCTACTTGATAGGGGTTTGACGTTTATCCCATCTTATAATATTAGCAGTAAACGCCAGCAAATTCACACACGATTCGACCTGCAACAATACCATAGGAGACTTAAATTGGCAGCATATTTTCAAAATGACACAGACTCAAATCCCCCTCCGTTCACACCCAAATCAGACTGGGTCCCACCCGCAGATAAATTACCCGCTGAACTCCACACATTATTTGAAAAAGACCTGCAATATCTGAAAAAACATTTCAGACCATCCCTGGAAGAGCCTAACCTCACCCCGGAGGAAACTAATGCTCTAAAACAGCTCAAAGACAACAAACAGATTGTCATTAAACCTGCAGACAAAGGCAGCGCGATAGTGATATGGGACCGAGCACAATATTTATGGGAGGGATATAGACAATTGAATGACCCCAAATATTATAGGAAACTGGATAGACCCATTTATTTAGATACAATACCCCTAGTCAAAAATATAGTCCAATCCCTATACCTGAAAAAACACATTAACGCCAAACAAAAGTCCTACCTTTTAGGGAACGGGGAACCTAGAAGTAGGAGGTTTTACATGCTCCCCAAAATACATAAAGACCCAGCAAAATGGAGTAAGCCTCACGAAATTCCCCCAGGAAGGCCTATAGTATCGGATTGCGGTAGCGAGACGTACTATACGGCCGAATTCCTGGATTTCTACCTAAACCCCCTTTCGATTGAACACCCCAGCTACGTCAAAGATACGTATGACTTTGTTCAGAAAGTCAAAGGACTAGAAATTCCCCAAAAGGCTATCTTGTTCACTATGGACATAGATAGCCTTTACACTAACATAGATATCCAGGAAGGCATACAGGCAATAAAAAACATTTTCCAAAAAAACCCTGACACCTCAAGGCCCGATAAGGAGCTCATCCAGTTATTGGAAATTAATTTAAAAAGGAATGATTTTGAATTCAACGGGGAATTCTTCCTGCAGATTAAGGGCACGGCGATGGGCAAGAAATTTGCCCCGGCCTACGCCAACATATTTATGGCAGAATGGGAAGATTCGGCCTTATCCCGATGCCGCAAACAGCCTCTCCATTATTATAGATATCTGGACGACATCTGGGGTGTATGGGCTCACTCAGAAGAGGAGTTCGAGGAATTTGTGACCGCATTAAACAACCACAACCCTTCTATAAAATTAAAATACACCACTAGTCAATTATCAGTAGACTTCTTAGACACCACCACTTACAAAGGTCAAGATTTTAATTCGTCACACAAATTGGACATAAAGGTCTTCTTTAAAGAAACGGACACACATGCCCTTCTACACAAAAAGAGTTTCCATCCCAAACACACCTACTCGGGCCTAGTAAAGTCACAACTCCTCAGGTTCCGTCGCATTTGCACCCAGGAACGGGACTTTAGAGAAGCGACACGTGTCCTCTTTAAGGCACTTAGGCCCAGAGGATACAACAGGTCCTTCTTGAGGAAGGTTTTTAAATCTTACCTGGTAAGAAGGGCCCAGGCGGAGGGTAACAGCGTGCCCTTCGTCCTCACATACTCCTCGGCCGCTACGAGACTGACCAGAGAGGTAAGGTCTAACTTCCAGCACATATTGGGACAAACACAATTATTTAAGGACCACAAAGTTATTGCAGCATATAGGAAAAACAAAAGTCTACAGGACCACCTCATTAGAGCCAAACTTCATCCCCTTCACAACACAAAACCCAAGCATCACGGTCAATATTTGGAACAGTACGAGTATGTACAAAACAAACTCACAAAAGAGGTTTTCAATACTCACCGATCGGGCACGGTACACAGCAAAAACTGCGTGTACCTCATCAGCTGCAAACAATGTGGAGCCCAATATGTGGGAGAGACGAGCAACACCATTCTGGTCAGAATGACACAACACAAACACAATATCCTGAAAGGAAAAGAAAAAAATACTTACCTGGTCCAACATTTCCTTCAGCACGGATGGGAATCCTTCCGGGTCACGGTCCTGCAGGCCGACCCGCAGTGGTCCGTACCCCAGAGAAAAAGAGCAGAGAGAATTTGGATTAGTAAATTGGGCACTATATACCCCCAAGGCCTGAATGACAAGTGAATGCAGTTGAGTGAGCGACATTGATGGCCTGTGCACATGGGTTAGCGCGCACCCTCCTAAAACACCCCCTAACCCTAATCTCAACCCCTAACCCTAACCTCAATCCCCTAACCCTAATCCTAACCTCAACTCCCTAACCCTAATCCTAGCCTTAATCCCCTAATCCTAACCCTAAGCCCTAACCCTAACCGCTAACCCTTACCCTAAACCTAATCCTAACCTTAATCCCCTAACCCTAACCTCAAGCCCTAACCCTAACCTCAAGCCCTAATCCTACCCCTAATCCCCTAATCCTAACCCTAATCCCCTAATCCTAACCCTAAGCCCTAACCCTAACCGCTAACTCTTACCCTAAACTTAATCCCCTAACCCTAACCTCAGGCCCTAACCCTAATCCTAATCCCTAACCCTAACCGCTAACCCTTACCCTAAACCTAATCCCAACCTTAATCCCCTAACCCTAAGCCCTAACCCTAACCGCTAACCCTTACCCTAAACCTAACCAGCCCGTGCCTCATGTTGGCAGTAAGCTCAACTGTACAAAACTTATCTTACAATTAGTCTGCTTATTAATTTTAATTATAATAAAACACACAGGAACATGGAAAAATGGGTGAATTTAAATTAGGGGCAAGTGCTGATGGCAACCCAAGTCCATTTAAAATATTTATTTAAATATAATAACATTTTTTAATATATATTCCTTTATTTTTTTAATATACATGTACATTATATGTGTATGTGTATATATATATATATATATATATATAGATAGATAGATATAAAACATTAGGATTTTGTATTCAAAGATTCAAAAAATGCCCTTGCACAATTTTTGAAAAGACAGCTATATCTCTGATTGGCTGGGAGCTGTTTCTTTTCAAACCAAAACAAGGGACAGGCTCCCATTGGCTCATTTTAACTGAGTCCCGCCCCCACACTTTAAATTATGACAACTGAGGCTGCAGAATTTTATTCACTGCTTCCAGCTCTGAGAGAGAAAGCCTCCAACACTTTGCATTTCAAAGCGTATTATTTTGATCCTTAATCCACATTATTTTCATTTCATTTCTTTCCTTTTTGATTATTATTTTGATTCATTCAAGAACCCTTTTATATATATATATTTTCTTTCGAAATCAGAACAAGCCTGCCTGAAGAAGGTTCCAAGTGAACCGAAACGTTGCAACGGCTTGTTCATTTTCCATATTTTCAAATTCAAAACATTTATCTAACACATTACAAAAAAGACACACAAGACCAACTGAGTCACATTTATCTGGATTTATTTATTTATTTTTTTCCTTTACACAAAGTCACACAAGACAAATTGAGTTATACTTACCTGATATATATATTTTTTCAAATCCTGCTTTAATTTCACATTTGGAAATTTTAGTAATATTTCTGAAACATGGTTCTGCCAGAGAGAGACGGTTGGACTCTTGTCACCCGTGGACGCAGGCGTGCCGTTCAGGGCACAGCCGGGCCTATGCCCCGTTCATTCCGCAGCACTGAGCGTCATGCACAGAGGGAAACAGTGTTCTCCTATGCAGACGCAGTCAAATATGGGGGCCACATGAGGGCGCCCCTGACTTACCATAATGAGGCTTATCAGCGGTCCGGTAGACCACAATTTTTTGAACCCCGGGCCCGTTTTGGGCCTGATACATTCATGTCCAGGCCAAAATCCTTCATGAAGGAACCGAGGGAGAGGGTGCAAAACAGAACGTGGCCCGTTCGTTCACTCCTGAAAAATAAGAACACATATCAGAGACAACACACAAAGCCCAAGGCCTATTCAGATGACCCTGATTTTGTAATAAAAACCCGTACCTGTTTTAAAATCATTAAATTAGTGCACCACAAAAATAACATTAGCCAGGATCAACCGCCTGCAATTAATAAAATTGAGAAACACCTGTCAGAGGTCATCAAACCAGCCTTGCCAAACCCCACAACACAAGCCCTTATTGAAGGCAATGCTAAAAACTGGGCCTATACCACCATGCTGATTCTTAAGAATCATTATGATGATGCACTGGTGGAAGAAATGGCCAAGCTTCAGCATGTTCCTTCCCAGGGCTGGGAAGAATGCTTTAATACTGCCATCCTGTGGGCTAAACGTGGTATTGGCAAAAGGCTAAAAGACAAAACTATACACGAAGCTCACATGTTGGTAGGGGAGAAATGGCAGACCCCTGCTCCTGCTGCCGATTCTGAAGAGAGGAGGGAGGAAGCGGAGACCCAAACTTGCCCTCCGGCTCCTCCTCTCCCAGAAAACGCGACGGCTACAACCGTTACGGTGCAGGCGTTGGTGCACACTGGGTCAGATGTACACTCCCAGTCGGAAATGTCCACCCCGGCAATAACAAAAAAGCCATCAAAAACAGTATCCACCATGACAGACCCACTAAATGATTGGTCCCCTATCAGGGAGGAGGACTCGGACGGCCAATCAGATGTGGCATCTAATCTCCCGACCTCCCCAAAAGAACAACGCACTCCTCACTTGCGTTCCAACCCCTGTGTCAGACAGGAACAAGACCTCATTGTCATTGAGGACCAAGGGGAGTGTGAGCAGGGTAATTGTGGCTCACAAAGAGTGACCCTAAGCCCCGACAAGGTCACTAGCCTTAGGACAGCCACACAGGCCCGTTTCAGTGTCGAATTCGGCCTACCTTCTGGAGTACAACGTGACTCCCAGGAGGACGGGCCGAACAGACATATAAACACACCCAGAAAAATGATCGAATGGAAGCTGACTGTCCGTAAAAAATGGCTCATTATCGGTGACTCCAATTTGTCCAAAATTCCACCGTTTAAAAATGCGGACCTCCAAATAGAAAGCTATCCGGGGGCCACATTCAGACACATGGAGGCCGTAATTTCTAAAAACGCTGTCTCCACAGATGTGGAACACGTGGTGTTATCACTGGGCATTAACAGCCGGACACAGAACGCCAAAGACACCGCGATCAAACAGATGCAGGCGGCTTTACGAGCGGCCAAAGAAAAGTTCCCTCTGGCACAAATTTGGGTCCCAGAGGTGAACTTTTCAGGCATGCTCCCGACAAAGGAGCAGACGCAGTTGACCACACTAAACACCTATATCTGCGCCAACCTAAAACATATTCCGGCCCTGTCCAGATCGGAATTCCACACCGAAAGTGATAATATTCACTGGACGGTGGACACAGCCAGAAACATGCTTCAGCACTGGCTCCAGTATTTAAATTAAATCTCCCCATAAGCCTGCATGCACAGGAGGGGAATCGAAACGTCATAATTCTTTCTAAAAAATTCCATATTACTCCCCCACAACTTAGCCTACTTGATAGGGGTTTGACGTTTATCCCATCTTATAATATTAGCAGTAAACGCCAGCAAATTCACACACGATTCGACCTGCAACAATACCATAGGAGACTTAAATTGGCAGCATATTTTCAAAATGACACAGACTCAAATCCCCCTCCGTTCACACCCAAATCAGACTGGGTCCCACCCGCAGATAAATTACCCGCTGAACTCCACACATTATTTGAAAAAGACCTGCAATATCTGAAAAAACATTTCAGACCATCCCTGGAAGAGCCTAACCTCACCCCGGAGGAAACTAATGCTCTAAAACAGCTCAAAGACAACAAACAGATTGTCATTAAACCTGCAGACAAAGGCAGCGCGATAGTGATATGGGACCGAGCACAATATTTATGGGAGGGATATAGACAATTGAATGACCCCAAATATTATAGGAAACTGGATAGACCCATTTATTTAGATACAATACCCCTAGTCAAAAATATAGTCCAATCCCTATACCTGAAAAAACACATTAACGCCAAACAAAAGTCCTACCTTTTAGGGAACGGGGAACCTAGAAGTAGGAGGTTTTACATGCTCCCCAAAATACATAAAGACCCAGCAAAATGGAGTAAGCCTCACGAAATTCCCCCAGGAAGGCCTATAGTATCGGATTGCGGTAGCGAGACGTACTATACGGCCGAATTCCTGGATTTCTACCTAAACCCCCTTTCGATTGAACACCCCAGCTACGTCAAAGATACGTATGACTTTGTTCAGAAAGTCAAAGGACTAGAAATTCCCCAAAAGGCTATCTTGTTCACTATGGACATAGATAGCCTTTACACTAACATAGATATCCAGGAAGGCATACAGGCAATAAAAAACATTTTCCAAAAAAACCCTGACACCTCAAGGCCCGATAAGGAGCTCATCCAGTTATTGGAAATTAATTTAAAAAGGAATGATTTTGAATTCAACGGGGAATTCTTCCTGCAGATTAAGGGCACGGCGATGGGCAAGAAATTTGCCCCGGCCTACGCCAACATATTTATGGCAGAATGGGAAGATTCGGCCTTATCCCGATGCCGCAAACAGCCTCTCCATTATTATAGATATCTGGACGACATCTGGGGTGTATGGGCTCACTCAGAAGAGGAGTTCGAGGAATTTGTGACCGCATTAAACAACCACAACCCTTCTATAAAATTAAAATACACCACTAGTCAATTATCAGTAGACTTCTTAGACACCACCACTTACAAAGGTCAAGATTTTAATTCGTCACACAAATTGGACATAAAGGTCTTCTTTAAAGAAACAGACACACATGCCCTTCTACACAAAAAGAGTTTCCATCCCAAACACACCTACTCGGGCCTAGTAAAGTCACAACTCCTCAGGTTCCGTCGCATTTGCACCCAGGAACGGGACTTTAGAGAAGCGACACGTGTCCTCTTTAAGGCACTTAGGCCCAGAGGATACAACAGGTCCTTCTTGAGGAAGGTTTTTAAATCTTACCTGGTAAGAAGGGCCCAGGCGGAGGGTAACAGCGTGCCCTTCGTCCTCACATACTCCTCGGCCGCTACGAGACTGACCAGAGAGGTAAGGTCTAACTTCCAGCACATATTGGGACAAACACAATTATTTAAGGACCACAAAGTTATTGCAGCATATAGGAAAAACAAAAGTCTACAGGACCACCTCATTAGAGCCAAACTTCATCCCCTTCACGACACAAAACCCAAGCATCACGGTCAATATTTGGAACAGTACGAGTATGTACAAAACAAACTCACAAAAGAGGTTTTCAATACTCACCGATCGGGCACGGTACACAGCAAAAACTGCGTGTACCTCATCAGCTGCAAACAATGTGGAGCCCAATATGTGGGAGAGACGAGCAACACCATTCTGGTCAGAATGACACAACACAAACACAATATCCTGAAAGGAAAAGAAAAAAATACTTACCTGGTCCAACATTTCCTTCAGCACGGATGGGAATCCTTCCGGGTCACGGTCCTGCAGGCCGACCCGCAGTGGTCCGTACCCCAGAGAAAAAGAGCAGAGAGAATTTGGATTAGTAAATTGGGCACTATATACCCCCAAGGCCTGAATGACAAGTGAATGCAGTTGAGTGAGCGACATTGATGGCCTGTGCACATGGGTTAGCGCGCACCCTCCTAAAACACCCCCTAACCCTAATCTCAACCCCTAACCCTAACCTCAATCCCCTAACCCTAATCCTAACCTCAACTCCCTAACCCTAATCCTAGCCTTAATCCCCTAATCCTAACCCTAAGCCCTAACCCTAACCGCTAACCCTTACCCTAAACCTAATCCTAACCTTAATCCCCTAACCCTAACCTCAAGCCCTAACCCTAACCTCAAGCCCTAATCCTAACCCTAATCCCCTAATCCTAACCCTAATCCCCTAATCCTAACCCTAAGCCCTAACCCTAACCGCTAACTCTTACCCTAAACTTAATCCCCTAACCCTAACCTCAGGCCCTAACCCTAATCCTAATCCCTAACCCTAACCGCTAACCCTTACCCTAAACCTAATCCCAACCTTAATCCCCTAACCCTAAGCCCTAACCCTAACCGCTAACCCTTACCCTAAACCTAACCAGCCCGTGCCTCATGTTGGCAGTAAGCTCAACTGTACAAAACTTATCTTACGATTAGTCTGCTTATTAATTTTAATTATAATAAAACACACAGGAACATGGAAAAATGGGTGAATTTAAATTAGGGGCAAGTGCTGATGGCAACCCAAGTCCATTTAAAATATTTATTTAAATATAATAACATTTTTTAATATATATTCCTTTATTTTTTTAATATACATGTACATTATATGTGTATGTGTATATATATATATATATATATATATAGATAGATAGATATAAAACATTAGGATTTTGTATTCAAAGATTCAAAAAATGCCCTTGCACAATTTTTGAAAAGACAGCTATATCTCTGATTGGCTGGGAGCTGTTTCTTTTCAAACCAAAACAAGGGACAGGCTCCCATTGGCTCATTTTAACTGAGTCCCGCCCCCACACTTTAAATTATGACAACTGAGGCTGCAGAATTTTATTCACTGCTTCCAGCTCTGAGAGAGAAAGCCTCCAACACTTTGCATTTCAAAGCGTATTATTTTGATCCTTAATCCACATTATTTTCATTTCATTTCTTTCCTTTTTGATTATTATTTTGATTCATTCAAGAACCCTTTTATATATATATATTTTCTTTCGAAATCAGAACAAGCCTGCCTGAAGAAGGTTCCAAGTGAACCGAAACGTTGCAACGGCTTGTTCATTTTCCATATTTTCAAATTCAAAACATTTATCTAACACATTACAAAAAAGACACACAAGACCAACTGAGTCACATTTATCTGGATTTATTTATTTATTTTTTTCCTTTACACAAAGTCACACAAGACAAATTGAGTTATACTTACCTGATATATATATTTTTTCAAATCCTGCTTTAATTTCACATTTGGAAATTTTAGTAATATTTCTGAAACATGGTTCTGCCAGAGAGAGACGGTTGGACTGTTGTCACCCGTGGACGCAGGCGTGCCATTCAGGGCACAGCCGGGCCTATGCCCCGTTCATTCCGCAGCACTGAGCGTCATGCACAGAGGGAAACAGTGTTCTCCTATGCAGACGCAGTCAAATATGGGGGCCACATGAGGGCGCCCCTGACTTACCATAATGAGGCTTATCAGCGGTCCGGTAGACCACAATTTTTTGAACCCCGGGCCCGTTTTGGGCCTGATACATTCATGTCCAGGCCAAAATCCTTCATGAAGGAACCGAGGGAGAGGGTGCAAAACAGAACGTGGCCCGTTCGTTCACTCCTGAAAAATAAGAACACATATCAGAGACAACACACAAAGCCCAAGGCCGATTCAGATGACCCTGATTTTGTAATAAAAACCCGTACCTGTTTTAAAATCATTAAATTAGTGCACCACAAAAATAACATTAGCCAGGATCAACCGCCTGCAATTAATAAAATTGAGAAACACCTGTCAGAGGTCATCAAACCAGCCTTGCCAAACCCCACAACACAAGCCCTTATTGAAGGCAATGCTAAAAACTGGGCCTATACCACCATGCTGATTCTTAAGAATCATTATGATGATGCACTGGTGGAAGAAATGGCCAAGCTTCAGCATGTTCCTTCCCAGGGCTGGGAAGAATGCTTTAATACTGCCATCCTGTGGGCTAAACGTGGTATTGGCAAAAGGCTAAAAGACAAAACTATACACGAAGCTCACATGTTGGTAGGGGAGAAATGGCAGACCCCTGCTCCTGCTGCCGATTCTGAAGAGAGGAGGGAGGAAGCGGAGACCCAAACTTGCCCTCCGGCTCCTCCTCTCCCAGAAAACGCGACGGCTACAACCGTTACGGTGCAGGCGTTGGTGCACACTGGGTCAGATGTACACTCCCAGTCGGAAATGTCCACCCCGGCAATAACAAAAAAGCCATCAAAAACAGTATCCACCATGACAGACCCACTAAATGATTGGTCCCCTATCAGGGAGGAGGACTCGGACGGCCAATCAGATGTGGCATCTAATCTCCCGACCTCCCCAAAAGAACAACGCACTCCTCACTTGCGTTCCAACCCCTGTGTCAGACAGGAACAAGACCTCATTGTCATTGAGGACCAAGGGGAGTGTGAGCAGGGTAATTGTGGCTCACAAAGAGTGACCCTAAGCCCCGACAAGGTCACTAGCCTTAGGACAGCCACACAGGCCCGTTTCAGTGTCGAATTCGGCCTACCTTCTGGAGTACAACGTGACTCCCAGGAGGACGGGCCGAACAGACATATAAACACACCCAGAAAAATGATCGAATGGAAGCTGACTGTCCGTAAAAAATGGCTCATTATCGGTGACTCCAATTTGTCCAAAATTCCACCGTTTAAAAATGCGGACCTCCAAATAGAAAGCTATCCGGGGGCCACATTCAGACACATGGAGGCCGTAATTTCTAAAAACGCTGTCTCCACAGATGTGGAACACGTGGTGTTATCACTGGGCATTAACAGCCGGACACAGAACGCCAAAGACACCGCGATCAAACAGATGCAGGCGGCTTTACGAGCGGCCAAAGAAAAGTTCCCTCTGGCACAAATTTGGGTCCCAGAGGTGAACTTTTCAGGCATGCTCCCGACAAAGGAGCAGACGCAGTTGACCACACTAAACACCTATATCTGCGCCAACCTAAAACATATTCCGGCCCTGTCCAGATCGGAATTCCACACCGAAAGTGATAATATTCACTGGACGGTGGACACAGCCAGAAACATGCTTCAGCACTGGCTCCAGTATTTAAATTAAATCTCCCCATAAGCCTGCATGCACAGGAGGGGAATCGAAACGTCATAATTCTTTCTAAAAAATTCCATATTACTCCCCCACAACTTAGCCTACTTGATAGGGGTTTGACGTTTATCCCATCTTATAATATTAGCAGTAAACGCCAGCAAATTCACACACGATTCGACCTGCAACAATACCATAGGAGACTTAAATTGGCAGCATATTTTCAAAATGACACAGACTCAAATCCCCCTCCGTTCACACCCAAATCAGACTGGGTCCCACCCGCAGATAAATTACCCGCTGAACTCCACACATTATTTGAAAAAGACCTGCAATATCTGAAAAAACATTTCAGACCATCCCTGGAAGAGCCTAACCTCACCCCGGAGGAAACTAATGCTCTAAAACAGCTCAAAGACAACAAACAGATTGTCATTAAACCTGCAGACAAAGGCAGCGCGATAGTGATATGGGACCGAGCACAATATTTATGGGAGGGATATAGACAATTGAATGACCCCAAATATTATAGGAAACTGGATAGACCCATTTATTTAGATACAATACCCCTAGTCAAAAATATAGTCCAATCCCTATACCTGAAAAAACACATTAACGCCAAACAAAAGTCCTACCTTTTAGGGAACGGGGAACCTAGAAGTAGGAGGTTTTACATGCTCCCCAAAATACATAAAGACCCAGCAAAATGGAGTAAGCCTCACGAAATTCCCCCAGGAAGGCCTATAGTATCGGATTGCGGTAGCGAGACGTACTATACGGCCGAATTCCTGGATTTCTACCTAAACCCCCTTTCGATTGAACACCCCAGCTACGTCAAAGATACGTATGACTTTGTTCAGAAAGTCAAAGGACTAGAAATTCCCCAAAAGGCTATCTTGTTCACTATGGACATAGATAGCCTTTACACTAACATAGATATCCAGGAAGGCATACAGGCAATAAAAAACATTTTCCAAAAAAACCCTGACACCTCAAGGCCCGATAAGGAGCTCATCCAGTTATTGGAAATTAATTTAAAAAGGAATGATTTTGAATTCAACGGGGAATTCTTCCTGCAGATTAAGGGCACGGCGATGGGCAAGAAATTTGCCCCGGCCTACGCCAACATATTTATGGCAGAATGGGAAGATTCGGCCTTATCCCGATGCCGCAAACAGCCTCTCCATTATTATAGATATCTGGACGACATCTGGGGTGTATGGGCTCACTCAGAAGAGGAGTTCGAGGAATTTGTGACCGCATTAAACAACCACAACCCTTCTATAAAATTAAAATACACCACTAGTCAATTATCAGTAGACTTCTTAGACACCACCACTTACAAAGGTCAAGATTTTAATTCGTCACACAAATTGGACATAAAGGTCTTCTTTAAAGAAACAGACACACATGCCCTTCTACACAAAAAGAGTTTCCATCCCAAACACACCTACTCGGGCCTAGTAAAGTCACAACTCCTCAGGTTCCGTCGCATTTGCACCCAGGAACGGGACTTTAGAGAAGCGACACGTGTCCTCTTTAAGGCACTTAGGCCCAGAGGATACAACAGGTCCTTCTTGAGGAAGGTTTTTAAATCTTACCTGGTAAGAAGGGCCCAGGCGGAGGGTAACAGCGTGCCCTTCGTCCTCACATACTCCTCGGCCGCTACGAGACTGACCAGAGAGGTAAGGTCTAACTTCCAGCACATATTGGGACAAACACAATTATTTAAGGACCACAAAGTTATTGCAGCATATAGGAAAAACAAAAGTCTACAGGACCACCTCATTAGAGCCAAACTTCATCCCCTTCACGACACAAAACCCAAGCATCACGGTCAATATTTGGAACAGTACGAGTATGTACAAAACAAACTCACAAAAGAGGTTTTCAATACTCACCGATCGGGCACGGTACACAGCAAAAACTGCGTGTACCTCATCAGCTGCAAACAATGTGGAGCCCAATATGTGGGAGAGACGAGCAACACCATTCTGGTCAGAATGACACAACACAAACACAATATCCTGAAAGGAAAAGAAAAAAATACTTACCTGGTCCAACATTTCCTTCAGCACGGATGGGAATCCTTCCGGGTCACGGTCCTGCAGGCCGACCCGCAGTGGTCCGTACCCCAGAGAAAAAGAGCAGAGAGAATTTGGATTAGTAAATTGGGCACTATATACCCCCAAGGCCTGAATGACAAGTGAATGCAGTTGAGTGAGCGACATTGATGGCCTGTGCACATGGGTTAGCGCGCACCCTCCTAAAACACCCCCTAACCCTAATCTCAACCCCTAACCCTAACCTCAATCCCCTAACCCTAATCCTAACCTCAACTCCCTAACCCTAATCCTAGCCTTAATCCCCTAATCCTAACCCTAAGCCCTAACCCTAACCGCTAACCCTTACCCTAAACCTAATCCTAACCTTAATCCCCTAACCCTACCCTCAAGCCCTAACCCTAACCTCAAGCCCTAATCCTAACCCTAATCCCCTAATCCTAACCCTAATCCCCTAATCCTAACCCTAAGCCCTAACCCTAACCGCTAACTCTTACCCTAAACTTAATCCCCTAACCCTAACCTCAGGCCCTAACCCTAATCCTAATCCCTAACCCTAACCGCTAACCCTTACCCTAAACCTAATCCCAACCTTAATCCCCTAACCCTAAGCCCTAACCCTAACCGCTAACCCTTACCCTAAACCTAACCAGCCCGTGCCTCATGTTGGCAGTAAGCTCAACTGTACAAAACTTATCTTACGATTAGTCTGCTTATTAATTTTAATTCTAATAAAACACACAGGAACATGGAAAAATGGGTGAATTTAAATTAGGGGCAAGTGCTGATGGCAACCCAAGTCCATTTAAAATATTTATTTAAATATAATAACATTTTTTAATATATATTCCTTTATTTTTTTAATATACATGTACATTATATGTGTATGTGTATATATATATATATATATATATATAGATAGATAGATATAAAACATTAGGATTTTGTATTCAAAGATTCAAAAAATGCCCTTGCACAATTTTTGAAAAGACAGCTATATCTCTGATTGGCTGGGAGCTGTTTCTTTTCAAACCAAAACAAGGGACAGGCTCCCATTGGCTCATTTTAACTGAGTCCCGCCCCCACACTTTAAATTATGACAACTGAGGCTGCAGAATTTTATTCACTGCTTCCAGCTCTGAGAGAGAAAGCCTCCAACACTTTGCATTTCAAAGCGTATTATTTTGATCCTTAATCCACATTATTTTCATTTCATTTCTTTCCTTTTTGATTATTATTTTGATTCATTCATAACCCTTTTATATATATATATTTTCTTTCGAAATCAGAACAAGCCTGCCTGAAGAAGGTTCCAAGTGAACCGAAACGTTGCAACGGCTTGTTCATTTTCCATATTTTCAAATTCAAAACATTTATCTAACACATTACAAAAAAGACACACAAGACCAACTGAGTCACATTTATCTGGATTTATTTATTTATTTTTTTCCTTTACACAAAGTCACACAAGACAAATTGAGTTATACTTACCTGATATATATATTTTTTCAAATCCTGCTTTAATTTCACATTTGGAAATTTTAGTAATATTTCTGAAACATGGTTCTGCCAGAGAGAGACGGTTGGACTGTTGTCACCCGTGGACGCAGGCGTGCCATTCAGGGCACAGCCGGGCCTATGCCCCGTTCATTCCGCAGCACTGAGCGTCATGCACAGAGGGAAACAGTGTTCTCCTATGCAGACGCAGTCAAATATGGGGGCCACATGAGGGCGCCCCTGACTTACCATAATGAGGCTTATCAGCGGTCCGGTAGACCACAATTTTTTGAACCCCGGGCCCGTTTTGGGCCTGATACATTCATGTCCAGGCCAAAATCCTTCATGAAGGAACCGAGGGAGAGGGTGCAAAACAGAACGTGGCCCGTTCGTTCACTCCTGAAAAATAAGAACACATATCAGAGACAACACACAAAGCCCAAGGCCGATTCAGATGACCCTGATTTTGTAATAAAAACCCGTACCTGTTTTAAAATCATTAAATTAGTGCACCACAAAAATAACATTAGCCAGGATCAACCGCCTGCAATTAATAAAATTGAGAAACACCTGTCAGAGGTCATCAAACCAGCCTTGCCAAACCCCACAACACAAGCCCTTATTGAAGGCAATGCTAAAAACTGGGCCTATACCACCATGCTGATTCTTAAGAATCATTATGATGATGCACTGGTGGAAGAAATGGCCAAGCTTCAGCATGTTCCTTCCCAGGGCTGGGAAGAATGCTTTAATACTGCCATCCTGTGGGCTAAACGTGGTATTGGCAAAAGGCTAAAAGACAAAACTATACACGAAGCTCACATGTTGGTAGGGGAGAAATGGCAGACCCCTGCTCCTGCTGCCGATTCTGAAGAGAGGAGGGAGGAAGCGGAGACCCAAACTTGCCCTCCGGCTCCTCCTCTCCCAGAAAACGCGACGGCTACAACCGTTACGGTGCAGGCGTTGGTGCACACTGGGTCAGATGTACACTCCCAGTCGGAAATGTCCACCCCGGCAATAACAAAAAAGCCATCAAAAACAGTATCCACCATGACAGACCCACTAAATGATTGGTCCCCTATCAGGGAGGAGGACTCGGACGGCCAATCAGATGTGGCATCTAATCTCCCGACCTCCCCAAAAGAACAACGCACTCCTCACTTGCGTTCCAACCCCTGTGTCAGACAGGAACAAGACCTCATTGTCATTGAGGACCAAGGGGAGTGTGAGCAGGGTAATTGTGGCTCACAAAGAGTGACCCTAAGCCCCGACAAGGTCACTAGCCTTAGGACAGCCACACAGGCCCGTTTCAGTGTCGAATTCGGCCTACCTTCTGGAGTACAACGTGACTCCCAGGAGGACGGGCCGAACAGACATATAAACACACCCAGAAAAATGATCGAATGGAAGCTGACTGTCCGTAAAAAATGGCTCATTATCGGTGACTCCAATTTGTCCAAAATTCCACCGTTTAAAAATGCGGACCTCCAAATAGAAAGCTATCCGGGGGCCACATTCAGACACATGGAGGCCGTAATTTCTAAAAACGCTGTCTCCACAGATGTGGAACACGTGGTGTTATCACTGGGCATTAACAGCCGGACACAGAACGCCAAAGACACCGCGATCAAACAGATGCAGGCGGCTTTACGAGCGGCCAAAGAAAAGTTCCCTCTGGCACAAATTTGGGTCCCAGAGGTGAACTTTTCAGGCATGCTCCCGACAAAGGAGCAGACGCAGTTGACCACACTAAACACCTATATCTGCGCCAACCTAAAACATATTCCGGCCCTGTCCAGATCGGAATTCCACACCGAAAGTGATAATATTCACTGGACGGTGGACACAGCCAGAAACATGCTTCAGCACTGGCTCCAGTATTTAAATTAAATCTCCCCATAAGCCTGCATGCACAGGAGGGGAATCGAAACGTCATAATTCTTTCTAAAAAATTCCATATTACTCCCCCACAACTTAGCCTACTTGATAGGGGTTTGACGTTTATCCCATCTTATAATATTAGCAGTAAACGCCAGCAAATTCACACACGATTCGACCTGCAACAATACCATAGGAGACTTAAATTGGCAGCATATTTTCAAAATGACACAGACTCAAATCCCCCTCCGTTCACACCCAAATCAGACTGGGTCCCACCCGCAGATAAATTACCCGCTGAACTCCACACATTATTTGAAAAAGACCTGCAATATCTGAAAAAACATTTCAGACCATCCCTGGAAGAGCCTAACCTCACCCCGGAGGAAACTAATGCTCTAAAACAGCTCAAAGACAACAAACAGATTGTCATTAAACCTGCAGACAAAGGCAGCGCGATAGTGATATGGGACCGAGCACAATATTTATGGGAGGGATATAGACAATTGAATGACCCCAAATATTATAGGAAACTGGATAGACCCATTTATTTAGATACAATACCCCTAGTCAAAAATATAGTCCAATCCCTATACCTGAAAAAACACATTAACGCCAAACAAAAGTCCTACCTTTTAGGGAACGGGGAACCTAGAAGTAGGAGGTTTTACATGCTCCCCAAAATACATAAAGACCCAGCAAAATGGAGTAAGCCTCACGAAATTCCCCCAGGAAGGCCTATAGTATCGGATTGCGGTAGCGAGACGTACTATACGGCCGAATTCCTGGATTTCTACCTAAACCCCCTTTCGATTGAACACCCCAGCTACGTCAAAGATACGTATGACTTTGTTCAGAAAGTCAAAGGACTAGAAATTCCCCAAAAGGCTATCTTGTTCACTATGGACATAGATAGCCTTTACACTAACATAGATATCCAGGAAGGCATACAGGCAATAAAAAACATTTTCCAAAAAAACCCTGACACCTCAAGGCCCGATAAGGAGCTCATCCAGTTATTGGAAATTAATTTAAAAAGGAATGATTTTGAATTCAACGGGGAATTCTTCCTGCAGATTAAGGGCACGGCGATGGGCAAGAAATTTGCCCCGGCCTACGCCAACATATTTATGGCAGAATGGGAAGATTCGGCCTTATCCCGATGCCGCAAACAGCCTCTCCATTATTATAGATATCTGGACGACATCTGGGGTGTATGGGCTCACTCAGAAGAGGAGTTCGAGGAATTTGTGACCGCATTAAACAACCACAACCCTTCTATAAAATTAAAATACACCACTAGTCAATTATCAGTAGACTTCTTAGACACCACCACTTACAAAGGTCAAGATTTTAATTCGTCACACAAATTGGACATAAAGGTCTTCTTTAAAGAAACAGACACACATGCCCTTCTACACAAAAAGAGTTTCCATCCCAAACACACCTACTCGGGCCTAGTAAAGTCACAACTCCTCAGGTTCCGTCGCATTTGCACCCAGGAACGGGACTTTAGAGAAGCGACACGTGTCCTCTTTAAGGCACTTAGGCCCAGAGGATACAACAGGTCCTTCTTGAGGAAGGTTTTTAAATCTTACCTGGTAAGAAGGGCCCAGGCGGAGGGTAACAGCGTGCCCTTCGTCCTCACATACTCCTCGGCCGCTACGAGACTGACCAGAGAGGTAAGGTCTAACTTCCAGCACATATTGGGACAAACACAATTATTTAAGGACCACAAAGTTATTGCAGCATATAGGAAAAACAAAAGTCTACAGGACCACCTCATTAGAGCCAAACTTCATCCCCTTCACGACACAAAACCCAAGCATCACGGTCAATATTTGGAACAGTACGAGTATGTACAAAACAAACTCACAAAAGAGGTTTTCAATACTCACCGATCGGGCACGGTACACAGCAAAAACTGCGTGTACCTCATCAGCTGCAAACAATGTGGAGCCCAATATGTGGGAGAGACGAGCAACACCATTCTGGTCAGAATGACACAACACAAACACAATATCCTGAAAGGAAAAGAAAAAAATACTTACCTGGTCCAACATTTCCTTCAGCACGGATGGGAATCCTTCCGGGTCACGGTCCTGCAGGCCGACCCGCAGTGGTCCGTACCCCAGAGAAAAAGAGCAGAGAGAATTTGGATTAGTAAATTGGGCACTATATACCCCCAAGGCCTGAATGACAAGTGAATGCAGTTGAGTGAGCGACATTGATGGCCTGTGCACATGGGTTAGCGCGCACCCTCCTAAAACACCCCCTAACCCTAATCTCAACCCCTAACCCTAACCTCAATCCCCTAACCCTAATCCTAACCTCAACTCCCTAACCCTAATCCTAGCCTTAATCCCCTAATCCTAACCCTAAGCCCTAACCCTAACCGCTAACCCTTACCCTAAACCTAATCCTAACCTTACTCCCCCCACCCTAACCTCAAGCCCTAACCCTAACCTCAAGCCCTAATCCTAACCCTAATCCCCTAATCCTAACCCTAATCCCCTAATCCTAACCCTAAGCCCTAACCCTAACCGCTAACTCTTACCCTAAACTTAATCCCCTAACCCTAACCTCAGGCCCTAACCCTAATCCTAATCCCTAACCCTAACCGCTAACCCTTACCCTAAACCTAATCCCAACCTTAATCCCCTAACCCTAAGCCCTAACCCTAACCGCTAACCCTTACCCTAAACCTAACCAGCCCGTGCCTCATGTTGGCAGTAAGCTCAACTGTACAAAACTTATCTTACAATTAGTCTGCTTATTAATTTTAATTATAATAAAACACACAGGAACATGGAAAAATGGGTGAATTTAAATTAGGGGCAAGTGCTGATGGCAACCCAAGTCCATTTAAAATATTTATTTAAATATAATAACATTTTTTAATATATATTCCTTTATTTTTTTAATATACATGTACATTATATGTGTATGTGTATATATATATATATATATATATATAGATAGATAGATATAAAACATTAGGATTTTGTATTCAAAGATTCAAAAAATGCCCTTGCACAATTTTTGAAAAGACAGCTATATCTCTGATTGGCTGGGAGCTGTTTCTTTTCAAACCAAAACAAGGGACAGGCTCCCATTGGCTCATTTTAACTGAGTCCCGCCCCCACACTTTAAATTATGACAACTGAGGCTGCAGAATTTTATTCACTGCTTCCAGCTCTGAGAGAGAAAGCCTCCAACACTTTGCATTTCAAAGCGTATTATTTTGATCCTTAATCCACATTATTTTCATTTCATTTCTTTCCTTTTTGATTATTATTTTGATTCATTCAAGAACCCTTTTATATATATATATTTTCTTTCGAAATCAGAACAAGCCTGCCTGAAGAAGGTTCCAAGTGAACCGAAACGTTGCAACGGCTTGTTCACTTTTCAATTGAATACACATTATACCAAAAAACCACACAAGACCAATTGGGTACATTTATTTGGATTTATTTTTTTCTTTTACACAAAGTCACGCAAGACAAATTAGTTTATACTTACCTGATATATATTTTCAAATCCTTGCTTTAATTTCACATTTGGAAATTTGAGTAATTTTTCTGAAACATGATGCTGCCAGAGAGAGACGGTTGGACTCTTGTCACCCGTGGACGCAGGCGTGCCATTCAGGGCACAGCCGGGCCTATGCCCCGTTCATTCCGCAGCACTGAGCGTCATGCACAGAGGGAGAGAGTGTTCTCTTATGCAGACGCAGTTAAATATGGGGGCCACATGAGGGCACCCCTGACTTACCGTACTGAGTCTTATCAGCGGTCTGGCAGACCACAATTTTTTGAACCCCGGGCCCGTTTTGGGCCCGATACATTCATGTCCAAGCAAAAATCCTTCACGAAGGAACCAAGGGAGAGGGTGCAGAACAGAACGTGGCCCGTTCGTTCACACCTGCAAAACAAAAACATATATCAGAAACAAAACACAAAGCCCAAAACACATTCGGATGACCCTGATTTCGTAATTAAAACCCGTACCTGTTTCAAAATAATCAAATTAGTGCACCACAAAAACAATATTAGCCAGGATCAACCTCCTGCAATTAATAAAATTGAGAAACACCTGTCAGAGGTCATCAAACCAGCCTTGCCAAACCCCACAACACAAGCCCTTATTGAAGGCAATGCTAAAAACTGGGCCTATACCACCATGCTGATTCTTAAGAATCATTATGATGATGCACTGGTGGAAGAAATGGCCAAGCTTCAGCATGTTCCTTCCCAGGGCTGGGAAGAATGCTTCAACACTGCCATCCTGTGGGCTAAACGTGGTATTGGCAAAAGGCTAAAAGACAAAACTATACACGAAGCTCACATGTTGGTAGGGGAGAAATGGCAGACCCCTGCTCCTACTGCCGATTCTGAAGAGAGGAGGGAGGAAGCGGAGACCCAAACTTGCCCTCCGGCTCCTCCTCTCCCAGAAAACGCGACGGCTACAACCGTTACGGTGCAGGCGTTGGTGCACACTGGGTCAGATGCACACTCCCATTCAGAAATGCCCACCCCTATAGCAGTAAAAAATCCATCCAAAACAGCATCCACCATGACAGACCCACTGAACGATTGGTCCCCTATTAGGGAGGAGGACTCTGACGGCCAATCAGATGTGCCATTTAATCTCCCGGCCTCCCCAAAAGAACGACGCACTCCTCACTTGCGTTCCAATCCCTGTGTCAGACTGGAACAAGACCCCATCCTCATTGAGGACCAAGGGGAGTGTGAACAGGGCAATTCGGGCTCACAAAGGGTGACCCTAAGCCCAGATAAGGTCACTAGCCTCAGGACAGCCACACAGGCCCGCTTCAGTGTCGAATTCGGCCTACCCTCGGGAGTACAACGTGACTCCCAGGAGGACGGGCCGAATAGACACATAAACACGCCCAGAAAAATGGTCGAATGGAAGCTATCTGTCCGGAAAAAATGGCTCATTATCGGGGACTCCAATTTGTCCAAAATCCCGCCATTTAAGAACTCGGACCTCCAAATAGAAAGCTATCCGGGTGCCACATTTAGACACATGGAGGCCGTAATTAGTAAAAATGCTGTCTCCACCGACGTTGAACACGTCATCCTTTCGCTGGGAATTAATAGCCGGGCACAGAACGCCAAGGACACTGCCATCAAACAGATGCAGGCAGCTTTACGAGCAGCCAAAGAAAAGTTCCCTCTGGCACAAATTTGGGTTCCAGAGGTGAACTTTTCAGGCATGCTCCCTACAAAAGAACAGACACAATTGACCACCCTTAACACCTATATTACGGCCAATCTAAAACATATCCCAGCCCTGTCCAGATCAGAATTCCACACTGAAAGTGACCATATTCACTGGACGGTGGACACAGCCAGAAACATGCTCCAGCACTGGCTTCAATATTTAAATTAAATCTCCCCACAAGCCTGCATGCACAGGAGGGGAATCGAAATATTGTAATCTTGTCCAAAAAATTCTATATTACTCCCCCACAACTTAGCCTGCTCGATAGGGGCTTGACCTTTATCCCATCGGGTAAAATTAGTAGAAAACGCCTACAAATACAAACACGATACGACCTACAACAGTACCATAGGCGACTTAAATTGGCAGCATATTTCAAAAATGACACAGACTCAAATCCCCCTCCGTTCACACCCAAATCGGACTGGGTCCCACCAGCAGACAAATTACCCACAGAACTTCACACATTATTTGAAAGGGATCTGGAATTTTTAAAAAAACATTTTAGACCGTCCCAGGAAGAGCTTAACCTCACTCAGGAGGAGATTAACGCTCTAAAACAATTAAAGGACAATAAACAGATTATCATTAAGCCTGCAGACAAAGGCAGCGCTATAGTGATATGGGACCGAGCACAATATTTATGGGAGGGATATAGGCAATTGAATGACCCAAACTATTATAAGAAGTTAGATAGACCCATTTATATAGACACAATTCCCATAATTCGGAAGATAGTCCAATCCCTATATTTAAAAAAATATATCAATGCCAAACAAAAATCCTATCTATTGGGGAACGGGGAACCCAGGAGTAGGAGGTTTTACATGCTCCCTAAAATACACAAGGACCCAGCCAAATGGAGCAAGCCTCACGAAATTCCCCCAGGAAGGCCTATAGTATCGGATTGCGGTAGCGAGACGTACTATACGGCCGAATTCCTGGATTTCTACCTAAACCCCCTTTCGATTGAACACCCCAGCTACGTCAAAGATACGTATGACTTTGTTCAGAAAGTCAAAGGACTAGAAATTCCCCAAAAGGCTATCTTGTTCACTATGGACATAGATAGCCTTTACACTAACATAGATATCCAGGAAGGCATACAGGCAATAAAAAACATTTTCCAAAAAAACCCTGACACCTCAAGGCCCGATAAGGAGCTCATCCAATTATTGGAAATTAATTTAAAAAGGAATGATTTTGAATTCAACGGGGAATTCTTCCTGCAGATTAAGGGCACGGCGATGGGCAAGAAATTTGCCCCGGCCTACGCCAACATATTTATGGCAGAATGGGAAGATTCGGCCTTATCCCGATGCCGCAAACAGCCTCTCCATTATTATAGATATCTGGACGACATCTGGGGTGTATGGGCTCACTCGGAAGAGGAGTTCGAGGAATTTGTGACCGCATTAAACAACCACAACCCTTCTATAAAATTAAAATACACCACTAGTCAATTATCAGTAGACTTCTTAGACACCACCACTTACAAAGGTCAAGATTTTAATTCGTCACACAAATTGGACATAAAGGTGTTCTTTAAAGAAACGGACACACATGCCCTTCTACACAAAAAGAGTTTCCATCCCAAACACACCTACTCGGGCCTAGTAAAGTCACAACTCCTCAGGTTCCATCGCATTTGCACCCAGGAACGGGACTTTAGAGAAGCGACACGTGTCCTCTTTAAGGCACTTAGGCCCAGAGGATACAACAGGTCCTTCTTGAGGAAGGTTTTTAAATCTTACCTGGTAAGAAGGGCCCAGGCGGAGGGTAACAGCGTGCCCTTCGTCCTCACATACTCCTCGGCCGCTACGAGACTGACCAGAGAGGTAAGGTCTAACTTCCAGCACATATTGGGACAAACACAATTATTTAAGGACCACAAAGTTATTGCAGCATACAGGAAAAACAAAAGTCTACAGGACCACCTCATTAGAGCCAAACTTCATCCCCTTCACGACACAAAACCCAAGCATCATGGTCAATATTTGGAACAGTACGAGTATGTACAAAACAAACTCACAAAAGAGGTTTTCAATACTCACCGATCGGGCACGGTACACAGCAAAAACTGCGTGTACCTCATCAGCTGCAAACAATGTGGAGCCCAATATGTGGGAGAGACGAGCAACACCATTCTGGTCAGAATGACACAACACAAACACAATATCCTGAAAGGAAAAGAAAAAAATACTTACCTGGTCCAACATTTCCTTCAGCACGGATGGGAATCCTTCCGGGTCACGGTCCTGCAGGCCGACCCGCAGTGGTCCGTACCCCAGAGAAAAAGAGCAGAGAGAATTTGGATTAGTAAATTGGGCACTATATACCCCCAAGGCCTGAATGACAAGTGAATGCAGTTGAGTGAGCGACATTGATGGCCTGTGCACATGGGTTAGCGCGCACCCTCCTAAAACACCCCCTAACCCTAATCTCAACCCCTAACCCTAACCTCAATCCCCTAACCCTAATCCTAACCTCAACTCCCTAACCCTAATCCTAGCCTTAATCCCCTAATCCTAACCCTAAGCCCTAACCCTAACCGCTAACCCTTACCCTAAACCTAATCCTAACCTTAATCCCCTAACCCTAACCTCAAGCCCTAACCCTAACCTCAAGCCCTAATCCTAACCCTAATCCCCTAATCCTAACCCTAATCCCCTAATCCTAACCCTAAGCCCTAACCCCTACCGCTAACTCTTACCCTAAACTTAATCCCCTAACCCTAACCTCAGGCCCTAACCCTAATCCTAATCCCTAACCCTAACCGCTAACCCTTACCCTAAACCTAATCCCAACCTTAATCCCCTAACCCTAAGCCCTAACCCTAACCGCTAACCCTTACCCTAAACCTAACCAGCCCGTGCCTCATGTTGGCAGTAAGCTCAACTGTACAAAACTTATCTTACAATTAGTCTGCTTATTAATTTTAATTATAATAAAACACACAGGAACATGGAAAAATGGGTGAATTTAAATTAGGGGCAAGTGCTGATGGCAACCCAAGTCCATTTAAAATATTTATTTAAATATAATAACATTTTTTAATATATATTCCTTTATTTTTTTAATATACATGTACATTATATGTGTATGTGTATGTATGTATATATATATATATATATATATATATATGTGTATATGTGTATATATATATATATATATATATATATATATAAATAGATATAAAACATTAGGATTTTGTATTCAAAGATTCAAAAAATGCCCTTGCACAATTTTTGAAAAGACAGCTATATCTCTGATTGGCTGGGAGCTGTTTCTTTTCAAACCAAAACAAGGGACAGGCTCCCATTGGCTCATTTTAACTGAGTCCCGCCCCCACACTTTAAATTATGACAACTGAGGCTGCAGAATTTTATTCACTGCTTCCAGCTCTGAGAGAGAAAGCCTCCAACACTTTGCATTTCAAAGCGTATTATTTTGATCCTTAATCCACATTATTTTCATTTCATTTCTTTCCTTTTTGATTATTATTTTGATTCATTCAAGAACCCTTTTATATATATATATATTTCTTTCGAAATCAGAACAAGCCTGCCTGAAGAAGGTTCCAAGTGAACCGAAACGTTGCAACGGCTTGTTCACTTTTCAATTGAATACACATTATACCAAAAAACCACACAAGACCAATTGGGTACATTTATTTGGATTTATTTTTTTCTTTTACACAAAGTCACGCAAGACAAATTAGTTTATACTTACCTGATATATATTTTCAAATCCTTGCTTTAATTTCACATTTGGAAATTTGAGTAATTTTTCTGAAACATGATGCTGCCAGAGAGAGACGGTTGGACTCTTGTCACCCGTGGACGCAGGCGTGCCATTCAGGGCACAGCCGGGCCTATGCCCCGTTCATTCCGCAGCACTGAGCGTCATGCACAGAGGGAGAGAGTGTTCTCTTATGCAGACGCAGTTAAATATGGGGGCCACATGAGGGCACCCCTGACTTACCGTACTGAGTCTTATCAGCGGTCTGGCAGACCACAATTTTTTGAACCCCGGGCCCGTTTTGGGCCCGATACATTCATGTCCAAGCAAAAATCCTTCACGAAGGAACCAAGGGAGAGGGTGCAGAACAGAACGTGGCCCGTTCGTTCACACCTGCAAAACAAAAACATATATCAGAAACAAAACACAAAGCCCAAAACACATTCGGATGACCCTGATTTCGTAATTAAAACCCGTACCTGTTTCAAAATAATCAAATTAGTGCACCACAAAAACAATATTAGCCAGGATCAACCTCCTGCAATTAATAAAATTGAGAAACACCTGTCAGAGGTCATCAAACCAGCCTTGCCAAACCCCACAACACAAGCCCTTATTGAAGGCAATGCTAAAAACTGGGCCTATACCACCATGCTGATTCTTAAGAATCATTATGATGATGCACTGGTGGAAGAAATGGCCAAGCTTCAGCATGTTCCTTCCCAGGGCTGGGAAGAATGCTTCAACACTGCCATCCTGTGGGCTAAACGTGGTATTGGCAAAAGGCTAAAAGACAAAACTATACACGAAGCTCACATGTTGGTAGGGGAGAAATGGCAGACCCCTGCTCCTACTGCCGATTCTGAAGAGAGGAGGGAGGAAGCGGAGACCCAAACTTGCCCTCCGGCTCCTCCTCTCCCAGAAAACGCGACGGCTACAACCGTTACGGTGCAGGCGTTGGTGCACACTGGGTCAGATGCACACTCCCATTCAGAAATGCCCACCCCTATAGCAGTAAAAAATCCATCCAAAACAGCATCCACCATGACAGACCCACTGAACGATTGGTCCCCTATTAGGGAGGAGGACTCTGACGGCCAATCAGATGTGCCATTTAATCTCCCGGCCTCCCCAAAAGAACGACGCACTCCTCACTTGCGTTCCAATCCCTGTGTCAGACTGGAACAAGACCCCATCCTCATTGAGGACCAAGGGGAGTGTGAACAGGGCAATTCGGGCTCACAAAGGGTGACCCTAAGCCCAGATAAGGTCACTAGCCTCAGGACAGCCACACAGGCCCGCTTCAGTGTCGAATTCGGCCTACCCTCGGGAGTACAACGTGACTCCCAGGAGGACGGGCCGAATAGACACATAAACACGCCCAGAAAAATGGTCGAATGGAAGCTATCTGTCCGGAAAAAATGGCTCATTATCGGGGACTCCAATTTGTCCAAAATCCCGCCATTTAAGAACTCGGACCTCCAAATAGAAAGCTATCCGGGTGCCACATTTAGACACATGGAGGCCGTAATTAGTAAAAATGCTGTCTCCACCGACGTTGAACACGTCATCCTTTCGCTGGGAATTAATAGCCGGGCACAGAACGCCAAGGACACTGCCATCAAACAGATGCAGGCAGCTTTACGAGCAGCCAAAGAAAAGTTCCCTCTGGCACAAATTTGGGTTCCAGAGGTGAACTTTTCAGGCATGCTCCCTACAAAAGAACAGACACAATTGACCACCCTTAACACCTATATTACGGCCAATCTAAAACATATCCCAGCCCTGTCCAGATCAGAATTCCACACTGAAAGTGACCATATTCACTGGACGGTGGACACAGCCAGAAACATGCTCCAGCACTGGCTTCAATATTTAAATTAAATCTCCCCACAAGCCTGCATGCACAGGAGGGGAATCGAAATATTGTAATCTTGTCCAAAAAATTCTATATTACTCCCCCACAACTTAGCCTGCTCGATAGGGGCTTGACCTTTATCCCATCGGGTAAAATTAGTAGAAAACGCCTACAAATACAAACACGATACGACCTACAACAGTACCATAGGCGACTTAAATTGGCAGCATATTTCAAAAATGACACAGACTCAAATCCCCCTCCGTTCACACCCAAATCGGACTGGGTCCCACCAGCAGACAAATTACCCACAGAACTTCACACATTATTTGAAAGGGATCTGGAATTTTTAAAAAAACATTTTAGACCGTCCCAGGAAGAGCTTAACCTCACTCAGGAGGAGATTAACGCTCTAAAACAATTAAAGGACAATAAACAGATTATCATTAAGCCTGCAGACAAAGGCAGCGCTATAGTGATATGGGACCGAGCACAATATTTATGGGAGGGATATAGGCAATTGAATGACCCAAACTATTATAAGAAGTTAGATAGACCCATTTATATAGACACAATTCCCATAATTCGGAAGATAGTCCAATCCCTATATTTAAAAAAATATATCAATGCCAAACAAAAATCCTATCTATTGGGGAACGGGGAACCCAGGAGTAGGAGGTTTTACATGCTCCCTAAAATACACAAGGACCCAGCCAAATGGAGCAAGCCTCACGAAATTCCCCCAGGAAGGCCTATAGTATCGGATTGCGGTAGCGAGACGTACTATACGGCCGAATTCCTGGATTTCTACCTAAACCCCCTTTCGATTGAACACCCCAGCTACGTCAAAGATACGTATGACTTTGTTCAGAAAGTCAAAGGACTAGAAATTCCCCAAAAGGCTATCTTGTTCACTATGGACATAGATAGCCTTTACACTAACATAGATATCCAGGAAGGCATACAGGCAATAAAAAACATTTTCCAAAAAAACCCTGACACCTCAAGGCCCGATAAGGAGCTCATCCAATTATTGGAAATTAATTTAAAAAGGAATGATTTTGAATTCAACGGGGAATTCTTCCTGCAGATTAAGGGCACGGCGATGGGCAAGAAATTTGCCCCGGCCTACGCCAACATATTTATGGCAGAATGGGAAGATTCGGCCTTATCCCGATGCCGCAAACAGCCTCTCCATTATTATAGATATCTGGACGACATCTGGGGTGTATGGGCTCACTCGGAAGAGGAGTTCGAGGAATTTGTGACCGCATTAAACAACCACAACCCTTCTATAAAATTAAAATACACCACTAGTCAATTATCAGTAGACTTCTTAGACACCACCACTTACAAAGGTCAAGATTTTAATTCGTCACACAAATTGGACATAAAGGTGTTCTTTAAAGAAACGGACACACATGCCCTTCTACACAAAAAGAGTTTCCATCCCAAACACACCTACTCGGGCCTAGTAAAGTCACAACTCCTCAGGTTCCATCGCATTTGCACCCAGGAACGGGACTTTAGAGAAGCGACACGTGTCCTCTTTAAGGCACTTAGGCCCAGAGGATACAACAGGTCCTTCTTGAGGAAGGTTTTTAAATCTTACCTGGTAAGAAGGGCCCAGGCGGAGGGTAACAGCGTGCCCTTCGTCCTCACATACTCCTCGGCCGCTACGAGACTGACCAGAGAGGTAAGGTCTAACTTCCAGCACATATTGGGACAAACACAATTATTTAAGGACCACAAAGTTATTGCAGCATACAGGAAAAACAAAAGTCTACAGGACCACCTCATTAGAGCCAAACTTCATCCCCTTCACGACACAAAACCCAAGCATCATGGTCAATATTTGGAACAGTACGAGTATGTACAAAACAAACTCACAAAAGAGGTTTTCAATACTCACCGATCGGGCACGGTACACAGCAAAAACTGCGTGTACCTCATCAGCTGCAAACAATGTGGAGCCCAATATGTGGGAGAGACGAGCAACACCATTCTGGTCAGAATGACACAACACAAACACAATATCCTGAAAGGAAAAGAAAAAAATACTTACCTGGTCCAACATTTCCTTCAGCACGGATGGGAATCCTTCCGGGTCACGGTCCTGCAGGCCGACCCGCAGTGGTCCGTACCCCAGAGAAAAAGAGCAGAGAGAATTTGGATTAGTAAATTGGGCACTATATACCCCCAAGGCCTGAATGACAAGTGAATGCAGTTGAGTGAGCGACATTGATGGCCTGTGCACATGGGTTAGCGCGCACCCTCCTAAAACACCCCCTAACCCTAATCTCAACCCCTAACCCTAACCTCAATCCCCTAACCCTAATCCTAACCTCAACTCCCTAACCCTAATCCTAGCCTTAATCCCCTAATCCTAACCCTAAGCCCTAACCCTAACCGCTAACCCTTACCCTAAACCTAATCCTAACCTTAATCCCCTAACCCTAACCTCAAGCCCTAACCCTAACCTCAAGCCCTAATCCTAACCCTAATCCCCTAATCCTAACCCTAATCCCCTAATCCTAACCCTAAGCCCTAACCCTAACCGCTAACTCTTACCCTAAACTTAATCCCCTAACCCTAACCTCAGGCCCTAACCCTAATCCTAATCCCTAACCCTAACCGCTAACCCTTACCCTAAACCTAATCCCAACCTTAATCCCCTAACCCTAAGCCCTAACCCTAACCGCTAACCCTTACCCTAACCGCTAACCCTTACCCTAAACCTAATCCTAACCTTAATCCCCTAACCCTAAGCCCTAACCCTAACCGCTAACCCTTACCCTAAACCTAACCCGCTAACCCTTACCCTAAACCTAATCCCCTAACCCTTACCACCTAACCCTAACCCTGGCCCTGGCCCTTTCCCCTTGCATTGTCACAAGGGGTGCCTAGACAAACTACTAGAGGTCGGAGGATCATTGCACGGGGTTTGAAGCGGTCTAATCCAGGGATTGTCCATGTGGACACCCACCCAAAACTTTTAGAAATACGGCCATACCCCAACATGCAGGAAACAACAACCCCGCCACTTATTCAGGAGCCGCGGGCAGAGAGAGACACGGCGTGATTCGCTAACACTGGTGGAGGTTCATGCAGATAATGATATCTCTGGACCAAACGAGGGAACCGATCTGGACCCTCTCATTACGGGGTTACAGTAAAGCAGGCTAATCCAGGGATTGTCCATGCGGACACCCACCCAGAGCCTTTAGAAATACGGCCATACCCCAACACGCAGGAAACAACAACCCCGCCGCTTATTCAGGAGCCGCGGGCAGAGAGAGACACGGCGTGATTTGCTAACACTGGTAAAAAAAGAGGTTCATGCAGACAATGATATCTCTACACCAAACGAGGGAACCGATCTGGACCCTCTCGTTACAGGGTTACAGTAGTACAACATGGGGATTTAATGAACAGTTGAGAGTGATATAGCTGATGGGTACATCTAACTGCAACGTGGAATGGGAGTGGCTGTGATAGATGACTTGGGGTAGGCCAGTGCACAACGCAGGCTCCGGGCTTGTTTGGGTCTGAGTTTATCCTTGGGCCCGGACGTAGGCTGGCCTGGGGCCTCGGCTTTTTTGCCTTAACCCTAACCCAGCGAGTGCCACCCTTGGTCAGTAGATTTACAGCCATCTGTGCATCTCCCATGAACCTGGAAAGCAGAACTCCTCCTACTTTGAGATGAAACACCAATCCATGAGGGGATTCAAGAAAAATCAATCAAAAAAAATTTTTATTTTTTTTCTTTGTAAAATTATAAAATTAACAATACTTACCCTGACTGTTCATTTACCTGGGAGTTTATTTGCCTGTAAAAGAAAACAGAAATATACAAATTTCTTGAAAAGGAAGATTTTATTTTTTACACAAAAAAAGTTTTTTTCCCTCTTTGCCTCTAAAATATAAAAGGAATAAAACCTATTTGCTTTAAAAAGAGCATTTTTCAAATCTTGGGGGTGGGGCCTCACCTAAGTAGAGCAGTTGCTTTGGAAAAGCCATTTTTCAAAATTTCAGGGGCGGAACTCATTTTCCTGGAAAAAGGACTAATGATAATTTTTGGAAACATGGGAAACGCTTTCCACGGCGTACCCAACACAACACTTATGTTGACCTTACATCTTGGGGTCCTATGGGGTCTTAACGAACAGTTGAGAGTGATATAGATGGTGGGTACATCTAACTGCAACAAAGAAACCCTCCTAACCCCCTAACCCCGCCCCAATTCTAACCTTAACCCCTAATCCCCTAACCCTTACCACCTAACCCTGACCCTAACCTCCTAACCCTAATCCCAACCCTCCTAATCCTAATCCTAACCCTCCTACACAAACCTACAACCCAATATAAAATAAATAAAGGAATAAAAGTCCAATATATAATACAAATAAATGAATACATAAAAAAGTAAAAACATTTTTGACCCTATTCCTAGCCATAATCCAAATCACAAAAAAAAAAAAAAAAAGTGTCCTTTGTGAAAATTCAGCCTTTGTTCTCCTTTTTTTGTTTTTTGTTGGGTTTTAGTTTGTGAAGGTATAAGGGTTTTTGGATTGAGGTACATGGTTGGATATTCTGTACTATGTATGATTTCTTTAAGACATGTTGAATGTTGTTGAATTGTGTATCTGTATTGAGTATGCATTTTTGTTAAATAAAAAAAAAACCTTCCCGAATCTACTCTTCTGGAGTAATGTACGGAAGGAATCCGCTGACACACGCTTAACCCCAGGGGACACAACCCAGTAGAAGCTTGATGGCTTCCCGAAGGGTTCCAGCTCCTTGTGAGGTGGAACAGGTAGGGAAGTCATCCGCTGGGTTGCTACCCAACCAGGGACATCTGGAGGTGACGTATTGCACGGGACCTACCTCCGGACCCCTGGTTTAGCTAGAGAAGGCCTACCCAGGCAAGGCTGATAGATAGACAATTTTTAGTTGGGTAGACCTAGTCGCAGGCTCTGTTCGGGTGACTCGGGAAACCTTGCGGTGTTAACAAGAGTCATTCTGGTCAGAGCTAGGTAAGTAGCCAGCCCTCCTGGGTCCACTAGGACAGCACGCAGTTGGGTGGTCTGGGGCCAACAGACCTTAAATGGGGCCAAATCTTCTACTTGGTGACTTAGCACCACCCATGCACCAGTCCATTGTGCACCACACTTTTTAGCAACTTTAATTGTTTTTAGTTTTAAATCTGTAAAAGCTTTAAAATTAATTAACATCTAAATCCTGCCATAAAAAAACTAGTACATTAGCTAGAAGAAATAGCTTCTTAATAAAACCTGCAGTTAAAAACGCTTTGCAAATATGATTTTTTAGCTAGAAAACTAATAACTAATTGTCGTTTAAATCTTACTATTATAGTCAAAATAAATAAGTTAAAAAAATAGATGGTATAATAAAACACAATTTAACCAAACTAACGTTTTTAAATAAAATCCCATCTTAGCAATACTTATATTTAAAAACACTTTACAAATATAACTGATTGGCTATGGGACACAGGCCGGGGAGTGATCGACCCACGGCTGGCCGCCTCAGATGAGGGTGTATAGTGATTAAAGGCCGAAACACCCAATGACTCTGAGGAGCACTACTGATGATGTGTCCTGAAATTTAGCATAATTTTAGTAGGTCAAAAATAAATGAAAAAATAATCAGTGTTATTATTGTTGTTATTATTTTTTTAATGGAATAAAAAAATGCGAATGCATGTATATATGTATGTCTATGTGGAATAATTTACCTAAATAAATAGAATACATAAATAAATAAATAATACTAATAATAAAAATAAAAATAAAAAATACAATATGTGCAGTCAGACCAAAAATGATTCGGACACCTTCAACATTTCTCACATTATCAAAGGTACAGTCAGACCAAAACATTATTCAGACACCTGTTAGAATGACGGTATTTACACAACTAAAAATACTCTGTTGGGAACCCTTAGCCTCTAGTGATCAAAGGCCAAAACACCTAATGATTAGCATAACAATTAAAGTAGGTCAAAAGGACAATCTAACCCTAAAATAGTGGAACATTAGAAACATCAAACAAATTATTTGAACTCTAGCAGGCTATTCTAATTAAAACAGTACAGACTGAGTTAAATTAAAAAAAATAATTAATAAATAAATAAATTAATTAATTAATTAATTAAAATAATAATAATAATAAATAAAAAATAATAATAATAAAATAAAATAAATAAATATATACATAAATAAAATAAAGATATAAATACATAAAATAAAAACATAAATATAATAAATAATGACCAAAAGTAATAACTTAACCTTGAATAAAAACTATGGATAAAATCTTGCCCAGTCCCCCTTATGCCCATGCCCGCATAAACTTCAGGTTTGCCCCTCACATAAACCCTAACCTTTATCTTCACTCCAATATTTTCAGTTTGCCCCTACCCCTTAAAATACTAGTACTAAATCCAACATCTAGTCTTATACTTTACCCCAAAACACAGAATCATCCTTTCCCTGAAATTTTGGTCCTAATTCCAACATTTAACTCTAAACTTAACTTCATTACCTAAACCATAGAATATGGGCCATATCCTGAACACCTAATCCTAACCCTCACATACTTAAATTTTAAAACTATACCCTTAAATTGAGGCCTTTAACCTTTCCTGACCCAAACCTCCAACAATAATCTTCCCGGTGCTCATATTCAATGGCAAACACAGCCAACAATATAGACAAAAGATTTTAATCCAAAAGGTCATCCGACGACCCAATCGAAACTCCAGCCTTGAGACACCCTTTCTCTCGCACCTGCCCGGCCTTATACTCATCAAGGGATGGTGGGAAGGACGGGTAGGTGAGTGGAAAAATGCCCAAACAGGCATAGGGGGTTGACCTGCTCAGTCCAGTGGCTTGCCCTCATTCTGCTCTCCCTCACGTCCGCACCTGCACAAACTTGATGTTCGCCCCACCCCTAAACTTCATTCCAATATTTAAAGCTTAATCCTTTCCCTAAAAATCTTGGCCCTGGCGCTAACCTTAATCTTTAATGGTTTACCCCATCTCTAAAAACACTAGTTTTAGACCTAATATCTAATCCTGCCCTTCACCACATGATATAGCTTTATCTGTTCCCTAAAATCCTGGCCCTAACTCTAAATCCTAATCCTTACTCTGCTCCACTTCCTGTGTCACCTCAAACTGACCAATGCTGAAAAGGGTGCCAAAAAAGTACTTCAACCAAAACCCAATACGGGCAACTCACAAAAAGACAATAACTATCTGAGCTATAGCAGTGCTTAACAGGCGCCGGCCAGTGCACTTGCCTTGGCTCCCTATTCAACCTAGCAGTTTCCGGACTGTGACGGGGGGAGTCATTGTAAACACAAAAACCTAACCCTGACCGTAGCCCTAAATAGTGTAAAGCAATTTGTAGAACCACAAAAGGTTAAAAGGCGCTATACAAGTACAGACCATTCACCATATATGAAGGTTAGAGGAGGATTAGATTGGTGTTGGATTAGGGCTTCATTTCCACTTGAAGACATTCCATCAGAGCTAATGGCAACAGGACAACATTTCTAAAGTGAAGCCTCCAGGATTGAATGTTTTGTCACCTTGAAGAGACTGTAGAGGTTCCCTCCATAGGTACTGAGGAATCTGGTCTCCGTGTGGTAGCGCAGGAATGATGTTAGTCTCCAATGATCCACTCGCTTGTTATTAGGAATGTGCCACACTGCCACCTCCCCCACTGTAATGTCATAATACCCAGGATTCTGTGGTACAAAGATGAAGACAAAGAAAAAGAAGAATCTTCTCATCATGTGGGAATTTCCTCATAATAATGGAATGATGTTTGCATTTAACATTGTTAGTGTATTTATGAAACTTACTATTGTTAGTAGAGCTGCAACAACTAATTATCAATTATGAAAATTGCCAACGAATCTCATTATCGATTAGTTGGTCTGCGCACGGCCTGGGGCACGTTTACTCTGAGTTATTTCTGTTCAGAAAACACGCCTCGGAGAGTACAGACCCCGTAGTGTTGTGTCCCGTACTATGCACTTACACTACACTGTATCGTCTAGTGTATGAAGTTTAGAAGGGTAGTATCGTCTAAAATGGAACATTAGCTTTTTTTAATAAACGGAAGTGTAAGCCGTTTCCCAGTCAATGGCGCATGACGTCAAATGCAGGTAATGCGACGCTGCTAGCTTGAATACCCAGAGTCAACGAAATAGCATTTCTTCAGTTTACTGTTTGTCACCGTTACCTTTTATGCCCAACATGACCTCAGTCATCATCAGTTGGAGCCGTAATCATGGGATGGGAGCATTTTATATTAAATGCCGTGAAGAACACCAACCTGCAAACTTTACAAAGCAGAGCTTGTGTAGCACAGAAGCACAACAGTGATGCACGAGCAGAAGCCTATGGTTATATACAAAATGCTACACTGTGTGCAAGAGGTTGGGTAAACTGGTGCAGGTTGCTTAAAAGGTTCAGTTTAAATCAAGTTTATGTTAATTACACTCTATATTTGTGCACTTGCAGTGTTAATTCTGTCCTTTATTATAACAGGAGCAATCTGTAAGGGATCCATATGTAACAAGGCATAAACAGCGTAGCGTAACCCTAGATCTGTAATGTCTAATTAAAACAGTACTATCAAAGTAAACATAAGTAAAACAATATACCTAAAGTCAGTGAGTAACAGAAACCATAAGGTACAAAGTGAGATTTTATTAATTTAGAATCCGTACTTTTTTGTGCATAAAACAAATGTTTGTCCAATTTCTAAGAAATTGTATATTACATTACATACATATATAATAAACTACATGATATATATGTGTGCGTGTGTGTGTACACACACAAGAAAATTTTTGTGATTTTAACAAGTAAACAAAGCATTCTGGTGAACTCTGACAGGAAAATAAAGGGAAAAGACACCATTTGCTTTAGCTCTTTTTTCATCATCATAAAAGTTAAAAAGTTGTAAAATATATAATTACATCATATATGACCAAGCTGAAGCTCGTACACAAATATTAAAAACCCAATTGTTGTTTCACGACTTTGAAACATAAAACCGAAGAAAAAATACTTAACTAATTTTACATCTCTAAACTGAATACATTAGCAAACAACACTGATCATGTTAACATGTTAACACGTAATCATGGCCAACACGATCACTCATTAAAACACAGCGGCTCTTGTTTTATTACGCGTTCGTTTTTATTTCACTTGTAACTGTCGATAACTGTCGGGAGTTTTAGTCTTAAACTCGGCAAAAGCATTCCCATTCATTCTGAACTGACTGACATTAGCTTACATGCTAACAAGCGTAGCAACAGGTTGGGAAATGTTTGATGGGATAACGTTAGGACAAAATGTATCACGACACACTCGACTTACTTACTAACCGACAAAGTAACTTCATTTGGCAAGTTAACATTACTGTAGCAACTAGTTACCTGAGGTTTAGTTAGTCAGCAAACTTACCTCAGAATTGTTGTAATGCCGCGAAAACTTCTCCATGGAAAACAGTGATGTGTCGTTCGTACATTCGAGCTTCTCTCCTATTTCTGAATAAATAAACACACAAACAGGACAAAATGTGTATTTTCTTACTCCGGAGTGAGCAGAGAACCAAGTACAATTGAACATATTTTAAAATGTTCTCCCCTTAAAGCCAGCTGAAGCCAATCTTTCAGCAACGCAGGTCATCAGCGCTTTATAGTGATGGAGGCGGTAAGGGACCGTCTAAAAAGTGCATGACCTGGGCAACTGTGTAAGATTCTACCAACATTATAGTCGTGTGCTTCGCAGGATATCTAACGTATTGTAGTGTTAGGATACAGTATAGATACAGTGTTTGTTATTTTTACAGCATATGTTTTATATTTTATAATATATCTTATCTTATAATTTTACTAATTAATTTGATTAATTTATACGTTAGATATCCTATGAAGTAGACCACTATAATCTTGGTAGAATGCATTTTTTTGAGTCCACTCCAACGCACAGTGAAACCTGAAATCCAATCTAATAACATAGTGTTACAGGAGGAAAAGGACGCCTACACTGTGAGAGAAAAATAATGAAAGTAATGAAGTACTGACCTTCTCTGTCCTGAAACGCGTGTGTGTGTTGAGGACAGATGAGTTTACTGCATGATTGTAATGAGAACAGTGACACACCTGTGTCCCGTCTGCGCTCATTTGCCTAAGGTGTGCTCTTACCTGGGTGTGCTCTGCTGTTTGTCACTGGAGACACACCTTTATTACCAAATAACACACACACACACACACACACAGTAAACAGCAGGAGTTTCTGGTGGAGGGAGAAGGCTGACAGGAGAAAGTTAGAAACACTAGTTAACTTCAAACTAACTAGGGTCCACCTCTGAAAGTACCAGTGTAGCCTCCCCAGAGTTTGATGATCAGGAGAGCATTACTGGGAGCTGTGTTGCTACAATTCAGGAACATGAACCAAATGCTCACATTGCAGATCAAAATACTAATGCTGCAGAAGCCCTGCATCAACCAACCAGCTTCAGTTTCCCTGGAAAGCAGTTTGACAAAGAAAGATTTAGTCATTTATTCAGCACAGGATTTAGAGGATCAGTGCCTGCTTAGGACCACACAGTGTGGATGTCTGGCTCTCCAACAACATTGAAACCGAAAGTTACAAACACAAACACACCTGTTGTTGCTGACTGAAATTTAGATTCTCCACAGATGTGAGCTGTTTTTGTTTTCTGTTCCCACCACAAGGGTCAACCTGAGAGAGTGATCAGCCTGAAATAGGGTTAGGGTTATCGGTCAATTCTAGGGTTAGGGCTTAAATCTGTTTAAATCTGGTGATTTAAGACCATGGTAGGTGCTTGACTTCATCGTGCTGTTAATCAACCCAGTCTTGAAAAATTTAATAGAATGTATGGAGGAATAACCTTATATAACTAATATAAGCTTATATAATTCACCTGTGTAGCTGCGTTCATAATTTTCTCATCTGTGTTTGTAAATGTCTCTCATTTGTAGATAATATTACTAGAATAGCTGTGATGACCTAAATAGACCCTGACCTATTTATACTAGCACATTATGATTTTGATGAAGACTGCAAAACACTTCAGTAAATCGATGCAAAGGCACATTGCACCTCTTCTGGCAGTCTGTGGGGGTCCAATACTTTACCAAAGCCATAGGGTAATTGTACCATTTGCAGGTGCTGCCCTATGATCTCTCCAGTCCTGTATTTTTTCAGTTGTGGCACACTTAATCTCGGATTTCCATTCACTCTGATTTGGAAAGTAGGGAAATAAGGAGGTGTTTTACATTAAGTCATTATGCCTAAAAGAGGACAAATATCAACTCAGTTAATCGAGCACTGAAGAAAGTCTCCGAAAGAAACAGACACGTAAAAAAGTTACATCGTTTACCTCACATTTCAGGTATGTTTCAGAACATTATTGAAATACTCGAAAGACAGTTATTTCCTTGGTGAAACGTGATTATATTTGGTATATTTGGGTTAGGGTCAGTGCTGTGCAGAGATCTTTATACCAGCAGGTGATTACAGTTAAAATGTTAGTTTAGCATTTAAAATCCTTCTGTTGTATATGACATGTTAAAACTGTTTAATGTTATTCTATAAAATTGTACCCATTCTTGAACATCAATGATGACTAAAAATGCTCATTTAAATAGAAATACAATATTCTTATTCTATATTGAATACTGTAATGCTGTTATTATTAAATTTATATAATATTTTATTCACAGTTAATTTATTTAGTATATAGTTTATTTTATTTATCATTAAATAATAAAATTATTTATTTAGGATTATTTATTAAAATGCCTTTCCTTCTTGTACTTCCACAAGCCTTCTGTAAGAATGTTAATAATAAATCAAAATAAACCTAGAACTAAGAGCAATATTTTATAAGATTATTTCTAAAAAGTGATAAACAGTAAACTGTACCAGTCTTGTTTATAAATCCAGGTGAAATCCCTCAACCACTCAGGGTTATATCTATAATACTTTATTTCTATTTCTAGTATTATTGTGACTTTTTATCTGATCAGTGAAGCTGAGAGGATTAATGATCTAGATCTTACTCACTGACACACACTTCATCATTTGTTCTTTCTTCTTGAGCCCCTGTGCTATGATTCTCTGTTATAAAAAAAATAATGTCATTTTGTTGTTATTACCATCAATGACAGTGACATTGAATCCTGTTGAGGCATGATAATTGTTAACTAGTTATGTTATTACACAACAGGTATCCAACATGGTGGCAAGCTAGAAAGTTACATATGCAATTGCTCTACTCTCATTCAGCCAAAAAATCCTAAGTCTAAGTCGTAACCATTTGCATTCCAAAAATAGTCTACTATTGAAACGAAAAGCCCCAAAACTGCTAATAATAATGCTGAAGCTAGTGCTAGGGCATATATATATATATATATATATATATATATATATATATATATATATATATATATATATATATATATATATATATATATATATATATATATATATAATATATAATGGAGTAGTATACAAGGAGCAGTTTTATGGAGAGACTCACATCTGGGTACCACCCTCATGCCAACAGTCAGGTCAATAGGGCAAATCAAGAAGTGGGCCGTTTCTTGTGAGCAAACTGTGCCAACAACCAGGAGGACTGGGCCCGGTTCCTGTTGTGGAACTCATTATGTCATTCAACATTTTTAAAAAGAATTCATGAAAGGAAGTTACTAAATCTCTGTCTATTATATGTGAACAGCTTGATTACCATCCACTGGGGAAGTGAACGTTGTCCTTCTTTAACACTTTGTATAAGAAAGCTTTCTTCATGTTTAGCAATTGAAAGACTTGCCCATACAATCAAAGAGAAAAGGCATGTATTCCATAAAATATGGGGTTCTTTTCTTCAGTTTTTAAAAGAAAATGACCTGAGCTGAACTATTCTTCTCAACTGTGACTGTGCCCTCTTTTTTCTACTATGAAAAGAATATACATGTTATTTAATGATATCTATTCTCTATTTTTTTTTATTCAGTATTTTATTTACTTTTATTACTATTATTATAGGTAAAATTACTACAGGATGGGAGGGATGGGGAGGGGATTGGTGGGGCGGGGCACATTGAGAGGTGCAGAAAACTATCAGCAGGTGTCAGTACTCAGGAGAGGGAGACCGCTGGGTGCACGATGACGGACAGATCAGTGGGCACTACAGGTATCAATGGGCAAAGGGGCAGGTGTTTGGGTACCCACAGTTTCCCTTTGTAGATTAATTTGTTATTCTTGGACTTTTAATGTGTTGTGGTAGTAAATAAAAACTTCATTGATTTAAGTTTAACTTCAAATATAATCATATGTAGTGATGTGGTACTTGCAGTTATCAGTTCTTCTGGAGTCACTGAGGTATTTAATTACACTTCTTATTTCTTAGTGAGTTTCCCGAAAACACATCAGTGATGGAGCAGCATCTGTTCATACTCCTGTTTCTCATAGGTGAGAGAAAATAAGTGTGTGTGTGTGTTTTGAGGAGGTTAGAGATAGAAAGAGAGAGAGAGAGAGACACAGCAAGCAGTCTACCTCATCCTCCTAAACTGATAGTCTTATTTTTTGCTACATTACACTTCATGTTCTTATTTGAACTCATAATAGAAAAAAGATACAGTACTGTACCAGAATGTATGGATTCCTTTAAACATATACTTTACTCCTCTCTCTAGCCCCATTACATACAATATAAAACCAAATATCTTATCACTACACCTCCCCCATTTAACCTAAGATATTTAATTTGTAACATAAATTATTGTTTTAATTGCATTACTGCACATTACAACATCTCTAAATAGGGGTCAATATATAGGTCTACTACTATAAGCATTAACATTCGACTTTCTCACAGAAATTAATTTCACAATCAAAATTAAATGTAATTTTTTTTTCAATCTTGAGTCTATTTATTTGAGCCTTTCATCAGTGGGTGGCAGCTGTTGAATAATCTTTTACATTAACCCTGACATCATTCTGGAGTGTCAGTTCATCCTCTTTTGAAGATGATTGGATTGGGGCTCTTGAAAGAGCATCAGCTGTTACTAGAATTTTTTTTTTTTTTTTATATACCTGGGACACCCTTAATCTTGTAGTAGAAGCATTGAATCTTGTCTGGGTCAGGCCATATGTCAGCAGCATTAATAATATGGCCAAGGTCCACACAGGTTCTTTGATCCTTCAAGCCTACAGTACTAAAAGCCTGTCTCCGATCATTTTCTCCTGAAGAGGCCCGTACTGGTAGTGCTCTGCTAATTTATAAACTGCAGTGATAAATGCTTCAAATCTATATTGTCTGGTGGGCTTATCAAAAAAAAGGAATCCATTTATTTCATTTACATGCAGTCTTCTCATTGCTGTGCACTTGCCACATGCCTGCATATGCATGTGAGTTCACTGCAGCTGTGCTAGTTAGTTAGCTAATTATATTTACATTTACATTTATTCATTTAGCAGACACTTTTATTCAAAGTGACTTGCAAATGAGGAAATACAGGCAAAGCAGTATATCAAGCGGAGAATAATACAATCAGTGCTACTATACAAGACTTTTAATTGAGTTCTAGAGAAGCAAAGTGCGCAGAGTAGAGGTGTAAGAGCCAGTGTAAGTGCAGTTGTTTTTTTTTTTGTTTGTTTTTTTTTTTTTTGTGGGGGGGTGGGTCAGGGGTTAGTTGAGTGTTCATGGAAGAGGTGGGTCTTTAGCCGTTTTTTGAAGATAGTGACAGATTCTGCTGTCCAGATTGAGGATGGAAGTTCATTCCACCACTGAGGGACAGTCAGTTTGAAGGTTCTGGAAAGGGACCTCATGCCTCGCTGAGTAGGCACGATACCAGGCGTCGGTCGTTAACCGATCGCAGGTTACGTGATTATATTTAACGTAAATATAACGTAATTATATTTTGTTGAAAACCTTTGCTTAACTGTTTGCTTACAAATAGAACAGCTTCCACTGTGTAACCACATACTCCTCTCTCTAGCACTGCACATGCACAGACAATACATAATCAAACATCATATTACCATAATTTCAGAATTATTACATTTAAGGAGGAGTTTTTATAAACACGAATAAATGTTTTGCAACCAAGAAAAATAAATAAGAAAAATATCTTTCAAACTAAACAGCTAAAATGAAATAAGGAAGTTATTTAAAATTTTCCTCTACAGGAGTCGTCCCCCTCATCCTGTCTGTCCCTCGTAAGTACTATCTGATCCAGCAGAATAGAAGTTGGAGTGATGCTCAGTCTTACTGCAGGGTCATGCACACTGACCTGGCTATCATCAAAAGTGATGACAACATGGTCCAACTTCAGAATGAAGCAAAGAGACAACAATTCCATTCCAGTGCTTGGATTGGACTTTACAATAACATCAACAGCTGGCGCTGGTCCCTTGGCAATGAGACACTTGGAAGTATGACCAAATGGTATGCAGATGAGCCTAACAACAATTACGGAGATGAAGAGTGTGGAGTGCTCAGTATGGGCGGTTGGTGGGATGTGTCATGTACACAGACATACCCCTTTGTGTGCTTTGATGGTGAGAAGCTACATACATATACTGACTTTACTCACTTAGAAATGTTGTCTTGTAAGAAAAATTCTAAATGGTGTGTTTTCACTGTGCTCATTGAACTTAAAGGTGTTCTCAAGTGCCAAAAATATTAAACAGAAAATCTCAGAACACATTTGAGTTATCAGACAAAAACAAGTCTGGCATTTGAAAAATGGTTTACTGGTTTGACTATTTCTGAGAAACATCCTTTTGGTGTTTTTCTGTTGTAACCTGTTTACTTTCAACTTTTTGGCTGCATTAACATGTCATGAATATTCAAATTGTAAAATCTTTTTTTTTTTTGTCACAGACAAAAAAACTGGCAATCAGAGGTACATTTACATCTCTAATAGTATGGCATGGCACAAAGCTCAGGTTTACTGTAGAGAGAATCACACAGACTTGGCTAGTGCGAGAGACACAACTGAAAACTCAGTTATAGGGGGACTGACCTCTGGCTGGACTTGGTTTGGTCTGTTCAGAGACTCCTGGAAGTGGATAGACCAAACCAACTTCTCTACCATCAGCTGGACTTCTGGAAAACCTGATAATGCCCTGGGGAATGAGAATTGTGGTTATTTAAATAACAGTCAGGCTGTTGATGCACAGTGCTCAGATCTAAAGCCTTTCTTCTGTTACTCAGGTGAGTTAAAGTTTTATTCAGTCTTGTATTCAGACAAATCTAAACTGCTTTTAGAATGTCAGTTTAATTGTGTGTTCATGTTTGTGTTTGTATTTGTATTTGTCTTTGCATTTTTATATCTAGGGATCACAGGAAAAAAGCAAATTGTAAGGTTGAAGGTTCAATCCAATCAGGATGTGAATGATCCTGCAGTAAAGAGGACCATCTTGGAGCAGGTGGGTCACATTTGCACAGGTCTCAGCTATTCACAGTCGCCACGTGACGCCCTCACAAAGGTCTCACAGCATGAAGATTACACTCGTCTGGTGGGTAGAAATGTGAATCTGGTTGTTGGTTAAGGGAGTTGAGGAGAGGAATCCCTTCTGCTGTGCCACATTGTGCAGCACAGCACATGCCCTCACAATCTGGCAGAGCTTGTCCGGTTGGTATAGCAGTCTCACCTGACTCATCCAGATAAAGCCATCACCCTTTAATCAGGCCAATGATACAGTCTGAACGCACAAGAGCGGGTGCATCACTATTGTGTCTCTCCTGTGCTAGGGTTGGGTAAAGAGTTTGGGCAAAAAATGACTCTTTTATAGAAAACATTTGGCTGACATGATGGAGCTTAAGGATGTCTTGGTTGTTAAGACATGTAAGTAAGCAGGTATTACATGTTGGTCTCTCCATGGGAGACCAACATGCTCATTAGAGAAACAAGACCCTACTCACACTTAAAGGTTTCACAGGAGGTTAGTGTCTCTATCCTGTATTAGTTACTAATGAAGGCTTATTCTATTCTTCAGATCAGGCAGAAGGTGAAGGATCATTGGATGGCAGAAAACATCACAGTGAAATGGAGAAAGCAACCAGATGGAACTGTGTTTCACAAGAAGAAAATAGTACTACAGTAGGAAAAGGAGAGCTCTAAGTCTATAGCTGTGTCTAAATTGTGTAATTGAGTAATATGTTCACTCTGGGAAATTTAATGAGCTCTAGTCCACTATTAAGGGTATGGTAAAGGGAAAAAAAGACTAATTAACACTAAGTTTCTTTTTCAGTTAATTTCTAAAAGTAATATTTCTATTACTCATTTAGTTGTCTACAATGTCTCTTTACCCCAGATGTAGTTGATCCGATGAGACGTGAGATGTTGGATGTTGGTTGCTTGTTTAGTTTTGCAGATACAGTAGTCATGTACCTAACATGTAATGAAAGTACAATCTTATCCAAAATGTTTTGTGTTAATATACACCCAAATCTTTATATACTCACTTCAAACAACATTTTAAAGATCTATAATTTCATATAACTCATAGACACACTTACTGCTTTCTCTATCATAACCAATAACTAACCATTCTATTCATGATGAAGTAGATTTCATAGACCAGAGCTGTGTCCGAAATCACTGCCTCATTCACTCATTCACTATTCCATATATAGCGAATGACATCTGAGTCCACTATATGGGGACTCACTATATACTATAAGTGAACGAAAATGAGTGAACGATATTGGACGCTGACGTAAATACCATGCGTCAGCGAGCACGCTGTCGCGGGCATCACGGATTGTCTCGTAATACAGTAAAGTTCAGTTTCTCTCTGTTCATTTGTCACATTAATTGTATTAGTTGATAAAGAGAACAAAAACAACTGCTTGTCATGTTTATTTACTATTATACTTATTTATTATATTTAAAAATAAAAAAGAGAATAAAACACTAGTGTCACATTTATTTTTATTTGTTTATTTAAAAAAGTAGAAAATAGCTATTTTCATGGGGTTTTTGAGGGGTTTCCTGTCAGTGTCCTCTAGCTGACTCCTGAGGTAAACCTGCCGTAAAATGTACTCTGTCTTGCTATTTTATACAAGAGCAACAACTTTATGGTTTGCTTTGTTAGCTCAAAGATGCCATCTATCGGTAAGAAGACATTAGACAAAATGCATCCAGCTGTTAACTAAATAACTGATGACTAGGTCCTTCCAACGCCTGTAAGAAACAAATGCAACTAAATCATATTTTCCCCCAGCCATCCCTAAATCAATTAAAAAGTCATCAGTACATTATTTTTTAATACGTATGTGAATACTGTACATACATGTATTAAATAATATATGTGAACAATCCACCAAATTTTCATTTGATGTGTACAGTTGCTCATTTAAAAGTTACATTGCAAACTAGTAAGTGACTGAAAATAAATACTGTGCCAATCAATCAATAATCTGTATCATTTCGCTTTGAAATATCTTGATACAGATGTATTTTAATTAATAAAAAGTTACACTTACATTTGTAAAAGTAAAAAATTTAAGAATAATTGAATAATCACAAAAAATCTGATTTATAAAAGCTTGCAAACGCATAAGTGCACACCATTTCCTGTTCATAAATCGCAGTCTTCTTGAAAATATTTGCAGGTGAAAAAGCCTCTTCTCTCACTGGGTTACTGCCCACAAATATCCATACACAGTCAATGCAAATTACCTCATACATATTTCAATATGGGGTGTCCCATTCATTATTGAGTGAGGTATCATTGATAATGGCGGAGAGAAACGCAAAAAGAGGAATGTCAAAGAATGTGAATAGGAGGTTGTGTCTGAAATGAAGACAAAAAGACACAATTACCACTATTGAAAACTTGACAAATAAATTAAAAGAAATAAAAAGGGATTATGTACGAAATACCAATGATATTAAAAAACAAAACAAAAAAGCTTGATAAAAATACACCATTACAGTGGTCTCAGCTATTCACAGTCAATGCATGATTGCTTGCAAAATTCTGATTTGGCGCCCTTATAGTAACATGAGTGCAGTCAATTGCTCTGATTACATTTGGGAAACTGGACATTGCTGCAAATTGTGCTTTGATGTTGGACTCTTCACTCACCTGGTAAGGAACTGATATACTGACTTGTCACTTTAATTGTGCCATCGTCAATGCAATATTCTCTAGTCTATTTATATAATTATGTAGTATATTAATAGATCTGTGAATGTGTGAAATCTATAATTGCCCACAATTAATACCAATACATAGGGGATAGGGGATTAAACAAATTGTAGACTGCAAATAGCTAATTGGAGCAATGAATATCAATACATAGACTAATTAACCAGTCTACACAAATAAATAAATAAACTTATGAGAATGCTGTTATGCTTTAATGCTAAAAGCAGCTTGAATGCAGTTATTATGGAGCTGCATAATTGAAGTGTAAGTTGTGAGTTGTGATCTGCACATTTATCTATAATTCTTTACATATCCACAGGGTCGCTAATTCCTGCTGTTTCTAAAATGTTGCAGATGGCTCAATGCATGGGTCAAAACTTCTGAAAATATATGCTCAATTTTCCACCAAGTATTTCTCAGTAAATCCCAGTTTCTGTGTAGGAGGTTGTGTACGCACATTCCAGACCCATTATTGTATGTATGCACTCTTTATAAATGAGACCCCTGGTGATGTCTGTAAAGCTGCTCTGAAACAGGCATCCTTATCCAGAGCAACTTACAGAAGTACTTTCAAGATTCTATCAATAAATACGTCCTGATACAGGTTCACTAGGTCACGGACTAAGAGTACTATCAATCTAAAACCTCTGTTTGGGAGGTAATATAGTAAGAAGGCACACAGGCAATACTTTTTAAAATTAAAGTGCTAATTTAAATACTTCAGGAAGAGGTACAGTCCCCTCCAAAACTATTGGAACGGCAAGGCCAATTAATTTTTTTTTAGACTGAAGGGTTTGAGATCAAAAGATGAATATAAAAGAGTTTAGTTTCAGCTTTTATTTTCTGATATACATATGTAAATGTGTTAAATGTCATAAAACAGCGCATTTTATATCAGACCACCCAATCTTTCTGTGAAGACTGCATTTTGTTGATAAAAAAAAAGAGGGAAAATCAATCAGAGGCATTGCACAAACACTGGGTATAGCCAATACAAAATTCTGGAATGTCCTGAAAGAGAAAGAAACCACTGGTGTACCGAGTAACAGACACCGAACGGGTCGGCCAAGGAAAACAACAGCAGTTGATGACAGAAACATTGTGAGAGTTGTGAAGATAAACCCCAAAACAACAGTCAGTGACATCACCAACAACCTCCACAGGGCAGGGGTGAAGGTATCACAATCCACCGTTTGAAGAAAGCTTTCAGAACAGAAATATAGAGGCCATACCACAGGATACAAACCACTCATCAGCAGTAAGAATCAGAAAGCCAGACTGGAATTCACAAAGAAATACAGAGATGAGCCACAAAAGTTATGGAACCAAGATTAACCTTCACCAAAGTGATGGAAAGGCCAAAGTGTGGAGAAAGGATCTACTCATGATCCAAAACATACAAGCTCATCTGTGAAACATGGTGGAGGTAGCGTCATGGCTTGGGCTTGCATGGCTGCTTCTGGAACAGGATCACTAATCTTTATTGATGATGGAACTCATGATGGTAGCAGCAGAATGAATTCAGAAGTTTACAGGAACATTCTGTCTATCAGTTTACAGAGAAATGCATCCAAGTGTATCTGGCTTTAGACTGGCCCGCACATCACAGCTATATTCCTTGGTCTTACCCATTGTTATGAATGACAAAGGGAATTTGGCCTTTGTGTTACCTCATATTTATTAAGTCACGGTTGAACAATTTCCTGTTCCTAGTCGCCCAGGTGTACTAAAAATTTTTTTAAATATCAATGGGTATATACTTTATACTTAAACCTGTGTTTTTTTGCAAACACTGAGACTGTGTCTGAGTCCCGAACACTTATTGGAATGTTGTTCCATAACTGTGGGGCTTTGTAAGAGAAAGCTCTTCCCCCTGCTGTAGCCTTCACTATTCGAGGTACCTGCACCTTTTGATCGAAGTAGGCGTGGCGGATCATAAAAGACTAAAATTTCACTCAGGTACTGTGGTGCGAGACCATTTAGCGCTTTATAGGTCAATAGTAGTATTTTATAATCAACGTGAAATTTCACTGGGAGCCAATGCAGTGTGGATAAGATAGGGGTGATGTGGTCATATCTTCTGGTTCTAGTAAGGACTTGTTAGATCTCCCATTCGCGGCTCCGCTACGGAGCAGCATATCTTCCACATTCCACGGAGCGCATTCCAGCGCGATTCAAAAGGAACTCTCTGGACTACGTCATGAACTCGGCGTTTGTTTATGTTGCCATGTGCCTTTTGTTTTTGTGTTGCGTCATGTCTCTGCCCCCGCTTCCTGATTGGTCCTCTGTGCTGATTATCATTTCCAGGTGTCGCGTGTCTAATCTTGTTTGCTGTAAGATGTAATGCCATTATTTAAACCCCGGTCTGTGTCTGCTTCGTTGCGGAGTATTGAGTTTTTGTTAATGAGTTTTGTTCGATGTTAAATTGTCTGATATTGTAATATTGATTCTGGATGTCCAAGATAGCGACGAAGCAAAGTGTGACCGATGTTTTTGTTAACCAGGCATCACCTGTTTCCTGCCTTTTTTATTTTTTGTTTACCCGGCGTCCCCGGGTTTCTAGGATTCCTGCTTCGTTGGGTGATTTCATGGACTGTGACCCTGTAAGTGATTACATCTGTGTCTATCCCCTTTAGGAAGATTAACGTGCCTCTGTTTTTGGATTTTTGGTATTTTTGTCCTGTCACTTTTGAATGTGCCTTTTTATGTTCCTAATAAACTGACCACTTCTCCCCTGCAAGTGCATCCTGCTTCCTTCTATCCCCGGTGTCGTAACAGGCCTCTTGCAGCTGCATTCTGGACTAACTGGAGTTTGTTTATGCTCCTACTGGAACATCCAGACAGTAAGGCATTACAATAATCCAACCTAGAGGTGACCAAAGCATGGACTAATTTTTCTGCATCATGTAGTGACAATATATTTCTTATCTTAGCAATATTTCTGAGGTGAAAGAAGGCTATCCTAGTAATTTTATCTACATGGGCATCAAATGAAAGACTGGAGTCAATAATCACACCAAGGTCCTTTACTGCTGCACATGATGAAACAGAAAGGCCATCCAGAGTTACTGTGTAATCAGAAAACTTACTTCTAACTGCATGTGGTCCTAGTATAAGTACTTCTGTCTTGTCAGAATTTAGTAAGAGGACGTTAATAAGCATCCACTGTCTAATGTCCTTTACACATTCCTCAACTTTATTAAACTGGTGTCTGTCATCTGGCTTTGCTGAAACATACAACTGTGTGTCATCAGCATAACAGTGGAAGCTAATTCCATGTTTACGAATAATTTGACCCAGAGGTAGCATATATAAAGAAAAAAGCAGTGGGCCTAAAACAGAGCCTTGTAGAACACCAAACTTTACTTTAGTACAATTATAGAGAAGTGCATAGAGATGTCACCGTTTACATCTACATACTGATAGCAATCAGTCAAATAAGACCTGAGCCAGGAGAGGGCTGTTTCCTTAATGCCAACAATATTTTCTAGTCTATCAAGGTGAATAATATTATCACTGGTGTCAAAAGCTGCACTAAGGTCAAGCAACACAACAAGGAGATACAACCCTGATCAGTAAGAGATCTTAACACAACATACAGCCGTGGCCAAAAGTTTTGAGAATGACACAAGTATTAATTTTCACAAAGTCTACTGCTTCAGTTTTTATGATGGCAATTTGCATATACTCCAGAATGTTATGAAGAGTGATCAGATGAATTGCAGTTAATTTCAAAGTCCCTCTTTGCCATGAAATTGAACTTAATCCCAAAAAAACATGTCCACTGCATTTCAGCCCTTCCACAAAAGGACCAGCTGACATCATGTCAGTGATTCTCTCGTTAACACAGGTGAGAGTGTTAATGAGGACAAGGCTGGAGATCATGTCATGATCTGTCATGCTGATTGAGTTAGAATAACAGACTGGAAGCTTTAAAAGGAGGGTGGTGCTTGAAATTATTGTTCTTCCTCTGTTAACTATGGTTACCTGCAAGGAAACACGTGCAGCCATCATTGCTTTGCACAAAAAGGGATTCACAGGCAAGGATATTGCTGCTAGTAAGATTGCACCTAAATCAACCATTTATCGGATCATCAAGACCTTCAAGGAGAGAGGTTCAACTGTTGTGAAGAAGGCTTCAGGGTGCCCAAGAAAGTCCAGCAAGCGCCAGGACCGTCTCCTAAAGTTGATTCAGCTGCGGGATCGGGGCACCACCAGTGCAGAGCTTGCTCAGGACTGGCAGCAGGCAGGTGTGAGTGCGTCTGCACGCACAGTAAGGCGAAGACTTTTGGAGGATGGCCTGGTGTCAAGAAGGGCAGCAAGGAAGCCACTTCTCTCCAGGAAAAACATCAGGGACAGACTGCTATTCTGCAAAAAGTACAGGGATCGGACTGCTGAGGACTGGGGTAATGTCATTTTCTCTGATGAATCCCCTTTCCGATTGTTTGGGGCATCTGGAAAAAAGCTTGTCCGGAGAAGAAAAGGTGAGCGCTACCATCAATCCTGTGTCATGCCAACAGTAAAGCATCCTGAGACCACTCATGTGTGGGGTTGCTTCTCAGCCAAGGGAGTGGGCTCACTCACAATTTTGCCTAAGAACACAGCCATGAATAAAGAATGGTACAAAAACATCCTCAGAGAGCAACTTCTCCCAACCATCCAAGAACAGTTTGGTGACGAACAATGCCTTTTCCAGCATGATGGGGCACCTTGCCACAAGGCAAAAGTGATAACGAAGTGGCTCGGGGAACAAAACATCAACATTTTGGGTCCATGGCCAGGAAACTCCCCAGACCTTAATCCCATTGAGAATTTGTGGTCAATCCTCAAGAGGGGGGTGGACAAACAAAAACCCACAAACTCTGACAAACTCCAAGCATTGATTATGCAAGAATGGGCTGCCATCAGTCAGGATGTGGCCCAGAAGTTGATTGACAGCATGCCAGGGCGAATTGCAAAGGTCTTGAAAAAGAAGGGTCAACACTGCAAATATTGACTCTTTGTATAAACTTCATGTAATTGTCAATAAAAGCCATTGACACTTATGAAATGCTTGTGATTATACTTCAGTAACAGTAACATCTGACAAAAAGATCTAAAAACACTGAAGCAGTAGACTTTGTGAAAATTAATATTTGTGTCATTCTCAAAACTTTTGGCCATGGCTGTAGAATTCAGGATAGCTCATTGTACACAATGTAGTGTAATATATATGTTTAAATATGTAAATATGGACATAGAGTATGTAGACTTAATAATACAAAAATTAAATGTTTGTATATGTACAAACATATACAGAACCTTCTGAAAAATATAATAGCCTAACATTACATTTAATTTGCTGGGAATCGTTTTGTTGTAGTACTTCAATGTCTGGCAGGCACAATGATAAAAAGTTAAATGAACAAATATCAGCAGCTTTGTATAGCCTAAAAGCTAGCAGAGATGCCTTCAGGCTGATATGAAAGCATCACATTTAAAATTAAATTTAAAGTCAGGTGGAAGATGCAATTTCATAACCCTATGAGTTGTGTTCTTTATTTAATAAAGGATTTTATAGTAACACACAATTATTTTTTAATCCCCAGTGCATCTTGTCCTTACAGAATAATAGAAGGGAAACAAAGGAAATGTAAATTTACCTCAGAAGAAGCTATTCTCATGCTCAGATCCTCCTGAAGGATGGAGAAGGGACAGTCACTTAAACTGCATTATTTGTCTTATTTTATTCTTTGGGTTTTTTTTTTTTGTTTGTTTTATTTTTTTTTTGGTGTGGTTGCACTTTTAGTAAACATTTTAAATTGTTTTTCATCTGAATGGAACAGAAGCTTGGGAAATGAAGGGCTAATGGACTAAACCCTCTTACGCTGTCTGAACTGAGACACGCCCCAAGGTTAGATAGAATAGATAGAAAAAAAGCACAGTAAAAGTCATTGATGCCATCAGTGCCCAAGGTCATCGAGGCTCTCAGGTGAAACGGAGGATCCCATTTCTCCTCCTTTGGAAATAAACAGATAAAGAGGTGGATAGAGTGCAGCTGGCCACAGGCAAAGATCAGCAGATGAATAAAGGCTTGTTTAAGTTAATTGTTTACAATGGAAACCACATATAAATACAGCTGTAGAGAAAGGAGAGATGAAAGAGGAGAAGATGGAAAGAGAGAACAGACGAGAGAGAGCAGTGGCTGCAGTGGCAGCTTTTTACAGAGGATTCGATCCTGAAGCGTACCTGAAGTACAATTACACACCTCCACGAGCAGACTTCAGCCGAAGTGACAGCATCGTACCATGGAAGTTAAACTGCCTTCATAAAGCTTTCAATGAAGGTGAGACAGTGAGGGTGTGTGTGTGTGTGTGTGACAGGACACACACACACACACATTAAGGACCATTAAGGGTTTTTTGTTTTGTTTTTTTTTTTTAAATTCATTACTGCATTCCTAAAATATTTCAAGATAAATGACAAATAAAAAGTGACAAGGAACACCAGTCATATCAGAATTGACTCATTTATAATTTCTCAGGGACAGTGTGGTGGGGATTTTATACAATGCATTATATGTGCTGTATATTTTACATGTATTATTAGAGACGTTGATAGCTCTTTCCTCAGTATGAAATGAGACGCACCCAAAAGCTAGATGTAAGGTAAGCCTGTTTTGTGTATTCCACACTCCTATGTTCTCTCCAGATGCCATTAAAGGAGACATTCTGGTGGATGTTGGTTCTGGTCCAACTCTATATCAGGTGATGAGCGGCTGTGAGCATTTTAATCGAGTCATATTATCTGATTTTTTGGAAGTGAATCGGAATGAATTAAAGAAATGGCTCAAGGATGGACAGAGCAACTTTGATTGGACCCCTTACCTGAAACACGTGTGTGAGCTGGAGGGACGCAGGTGAGACTTTCACGTCATTTGTGTGTTTTATTCACATGTATGCAGAATGTCTGACCCGGACTCAGACCGGTTCTCTTCACATTATCATCTCTACTGCTCTCCTGTTCAGTAACTTAATATTGATCCTCACTATTCAAAAATAAAATATTTAAAATTGACTTCATATTATATGGAAGCTGACAAAAGTATCTGAATATGAATTTTGTATATTTCAATTATATACATGTCACAGAAAATAAAATGCATGTTGTTCTTTGATGTGTTTAATAAATTGTCATTTTTGCCAATGTTTTTTTTCTTTGTTTTGAACTTGATTTGCTTTTAAAAACATATAGTTTGACATTACTGTTACAGTTTTGAGATTTTAAAAAATTGAGAAACACATATTTTGTGTAAATTATTTCAAAGGTGACATGTCCGGGATTCCCAGGAAAGCAAATCATTTATTTTATGTTCTACTAAAAGATAGCTTGTTTTCTGCAGTTATGTTACACACTCAATTCCCAGTGGAACTATTTTGGTAATGTTCTCGCTAGTACACAATCAGTTTAAAGTTAGCTGGTTAATAGGAATTTAGCTACTTCAATAGAACATAAAAACTGTAGATGCTCATTACGGTTAATATCTCGTTCTGACTCCACTCTACTCTGTGTCTCTTCACTTGACTTCATGGACACGAGAGTAAGAAACGACTGTGATCAGTAAAAGCGAGTTTGACCACTCAATAAGAGCTTAATGTGACGTGTATAATTCAAATATATGGACTTCATATTCAAATACATACAAAAACATCAGCTTCCAAACTCCATATTATTTCATTTTTAGCTGTTTGTGAAATGTTCAAGCGATTTTTCTGTCCCTAATGGCTGAAATAAATATCTACTTTGTAAATACTTTATGACGCTACATCTTTTAGCCTATCAGTTTTTATCTGTAGACTGTGAATGTTTTAAAATCTAGAGTGACATAAATGAACCTAATGTTTTAACACAGTTCCTCAGCATGGCAAGAGAAAGCAGAGAGGCTTCGTTCAGTGGTAACTGACATTTTTCCTGTTAACGTTCACCACCCGTTTCCATTCCCACCCGGATCTTTGCCTGTTTCCAGCGCTGACTGCCTCGTGTCCTCGTTTTGCCTAGAAAGTGTGAGTCCTGACATTTCCTCGTTCACTCTTGCACTACGCAACCTGTCCAGCCTCCTGCGAAATGGCGGTCACCTCCTGCTCATTGGAGCTCTGGGGGAGAGCTTTTACATGGCAGCTCCTGATGTTCGGATCCCTGTTGTGCCGCTGGATGAGGCTCAGGTCTGTGCAAGTCTGAGTGCCAGTGGCTTCGATCTCCTGCAGCTCAGTGTGTATCGATTAACACCGGACATGCTGGTCGGAGTGGACGACGTCAAAGGCGTGTTCTTTGCTAAAGCTAGGAAACCATAAAACAATTATCCATAACTAAGCTTTGACTGAAGAAACAAGTTATTTTATGTAAAACTCCTGGGAAATAAATAAACTTAACCTTTTATTTGAAGTGTCTGATCTAACAAAACCAGAAAATTGTAAAATCTGCATTCAGTAATACAGGTTTGATTGAAGAAGCTATTTTTTGTGCATTGGGTTTCTCCAATTGAAAGTTATTTCTGTGACAGTGAATAAATGTTAACTTTTACCTAAAATGTCTTCATGTTGTCTTTGCCTTATTTTCTTTTTTAGATAATTAAGAAATTTAATTTATTGACTTCCTACATCCTTGACACCATAAGTTTATATATAAATATAAAGATATTGGCTTCGATTTTGTCTTAGAGATTTATTTTTTGTTGTCAGCTTTCATGTGCAGCTTAAATATGCACGATTTATTTCCTACTTCTTTACGTTCCGGACCACCGGGATGGTTTCCTTTGGAAATTTCGGAATAATCCCATTTGTTTGTGTAAACTTTTTGTAAAATTCTGACTGGCCTGTGCTTCAGATCATCTTCATCATCCTCTATAACATAAATAATAAAATAACACACTGAATGATAAAATCCTAAAGTTACATAAACAATCCTATTTACAAAAAAAGTTGTTGGTTTTTTTTGTGTAAATTTTCTTTTCACTGAACTGCATTCTGTCAGTTGACATAAAATTATTAGGAGTATTTTATTTGTCTCAAGTAAATGAATAAATGATCAAGTGTAAAAAAAAATTGCTTCTATTTTTTTTTTTTTTCTTGTAATTATTTGTCTGATGTTCTCCAAAATGCATTTCACCCCCAAACACCTGGTGGTTACCGTAAACCCTAAATATAATCAAACACTCCTGTTTGGAGGCATGACACAATCATCACTCCTTATTAAAATGCGTGATTACATTATTTACCTGCATTGCTAAGTCATGGCCAGGACATAATTATCTCATTCCCATGACATACTAAGTAATATTACTTTTATTAAGTAGTTATGTCACCACTAGGACTCCACAGGATTGTATAATAGAATATAGCTGCAAGCAGCAATCTGCGGGGTCCAATAACTCCTCGTAAATAGTACCCCAATGACAAGTTCTTGCCAAACTAAATAGAAAAGTAAAGAGACTATATGTGGATATACTTATCAGGTTTTGTGATGATAACTCAATGCGGCCATATGTAATTGAGTGATGATTAAAAATACAGTCGCAGATTACCAGAGCAATGCAGCACATGAAATTTCAGCTCAATTGGACTTTTGGTTCCTGAGAAACAGCTATTTCAACTTAACGCTGACTCCTATGAACACAAATAGTGCCCCCCAGTGGCCGATTTGAGTAAGATTGCACAAACTAATAGTAAGCCCCCTAACCCTAACCCTCCCTGAAACTACCATTCAAGTTTCATAATGAAAGCTTAATGGAAACTTTGTCAAATGCCTGCTGAAATCTGATTGGCTGATGGCAGCCATGTTTTGAAAACATGTTGAAACAGTTATCTGTTATCCTTAGCTCCACCTCTATGTATGACCACACCTAAACCATCCTCAGAACGTTTTACTGAACATGTAATTAAAGTTCAAATCTATATATCCGATCATAAATTGCAGCTGTTGAGCAGCTCAGCCACCTTAGAATTGATTGACATGTTGTGACCATATTGTTTACGAATTTCATCATGTTTTTGATCATTATTGAGAACTACACTCTGCTGAGTTGTTTCACACCACAAATGTGAAGATCCTAGGACTAGTTCCCAAAAAATTTCTTTATGAAGTAACTCTGATGTCATGAATATCGATTATTTTCTTAGCACCCCCACATATTGGTCTCGCCCCACCTTAGCACCTTAAGCAAATTAACCTAAAATGAATTTTCACTGTACATCTTAGTTTCCAAGATATACTGTATGCTTGTTTTGTGTACACAAACATGAATAGTGCCCCCCAGTGGCCAATTTCAATGAGATTGCATCAGACAGTATTAGGTTGATGCCTGAACCTACCATTCAAGTTGACAGCTCAATGTTAACCCTGTTAAATGTCTGTTTGTCACTGAACGTCAGTACAAGAAGATGACGGTGTTGTGATTTTGTATCTTCAGTGAACGGAGCCGAGACCAATCAGGCAGGGTTTACAGGAAAATACGTGGAAATAATCGTGTCTTATTGGCTGACAGTCTCAATTCTGCCAAACGCTAGCTCACACAGCACGCACGGTGCCAGAATTTTTTCTCTAAGGTGGGGCTAGACCAATATGTGGGGGTGCTAAGAAAATAATCGATATTCATTACGTCAGAATTACTTCATAAAGAAACTGTCATTTAAAAAAATAATAAAAGCAGCTATGGTACACACCAAATTCAACAGAAGTGTAATTTTTAATTATATTTGGCCAAAGAATAGGCATATTCAACAAAATAGATATAAGCTTAATACAAGTGACCAAAAGACAACGACAAAAACCTTTTACTTGCAAAGCTGAAAAACGTTGGGTGTTGCATTAACAACACAATACATATTTATATGCATAATCAGAACTGTGCATACTTCACACTTAAATTAAACATTAAAACGAACACCACGAACACCACATCACAACCTTAGGGACTATGTAATGGATTACACCTGGGTAAGCAGTCAGTAATCACTCCGCTCCGGGTTCACCATTTCCTGCTCCCCACTCCACTCCTCGCTCACTGATATCAGAAACACCACTCCGTCTTCACTCCGAGGAAATTTTCGGCTAAAGTATTTAAGTATGCTTTGAAATATCACAAAAGTTTGGTTCATAACATATATTAGACTAAATGAAAAAATAAATAAACAACACTAGGAGAATAGTTTCAACGTGGTTTATTGGAACACCAGTGTGCAAACATTTTTTCCAACAACATGCCAAGCTAATTAGGCTACATGATTATCAACATTAAAAGTTAAATATTATTGCTGCTTTTTGCAGTGCAAATTTTGTTTGGAAAGGTGAAAATACGTCTTCGTCGGTTATTTTATGTACGGGTCGCTACATTACAGATTTATGCTCATTCAAAATCAGATACAGATAGCACTGTAAGATTACATTTGTTTGAATGGAGCAGTAGTGGAGCGCTCTCGGAGCGAGTGAAAACCACGATGCTCCGACTTTTAATAAATCCGCTCCTCACTCCATTCAAAATCACGCCGCTCCACTCACATACTCTGATCTCAACTGCTTGGTGGGGCTAAACTGGGGCTATTCAAAATTCTGACGGGGCTATAGCCCCCCCTAGACCCGGTGTAGCGCTGTCACTGTCACACAGTCAGTTAGTGTGAGGAGGGAAATGAATACACACCAATGTTTTAATCAGTAAAAGGGTTGAAACTGAAACAATAACATCCTCTGATGTTGAGCAGGAAAATGGTGTAAATGTCTACATGAGTTCCAAGTTACATGAACATGATATGAGCAGAGCATAAGGACAGATAACGCACTCTGCAAGGCTCTGTAGCAGCTAAACCCATACAAGGATAACTTAGTTGTGCCTCCCCTTGGCTAGCAACACCAGACTAGCCTAGTCTCATGTTAGATAGCCAAAATGTTGTATATTTTATCGGTCTGGCAGTCCTGCAAACAGTGATAACACCCGAGGCACACTTTATTATAAATCCAACCTTTTGTCCAATTTAGCAATTAGCCCTCACATGCAAGAAAAAAAATGCATGGAAGCAGTGTGTTTTTAAAAGTTTATTGATGGAGAAGAATCTGGCCTCAGCCCCGATGATTAACAGTCCAGCTAATGCCCCTGGCTCCACCTACTTAAATCTGATTGACTCTCAACATGTTTTTGATAATTATTGTAGTAGTGTGACACCAAATATGTGAAGATACAATAATGTTTGTGAGAACCGAAGGAATCAGGGGGAAAAGAATTTTGTTTGTGGGACTCAAGATTAGTGAAATATGGGCCAAAATGTAAATATTTCCACTATAGTGCCACCATCAGGCCAGTTGGGCCTGTCTCGCTTGCCTTCTTTGGGCTCAGAGTACTACCTGTTTCCTGACCAAATTTCACATCTTTAGGACTTACTGTTTGGTCTGCACAATTCATTTCAGCTGAGAATCGGAATGATAAGAAGAAAAATCCAAACAAAAACAATAGGGTTCCAGCGCATTTGGTGCTTGGACCCCTAAATACAAGGAGGAAATCTGCTCCACAGTTCCCCACAGTGCACAGACACTAAAATATTTTTAACAAACTATCAGGGAGAGTGCGCTAATGCAACACGCTGGGTGTAAAGCGCCTGAAAGCCCAAAGAAGGGGAAGGACAGTTCTAGGGTTAGGGTTTGCGCTTTGTCTATCAGCTGTAACTGCAAAAACGTTCAGCTAAAAAATGACATGAGACAGTGAATAACCGGTGTGTATTTGTGTTTATTTTGTTTCTCCATGTTGGTGTAAAGAGTACCATACTCTGCTATCAGCTACAGACATCCATGACATCTTTGTAGAATAAGATTTTATAGAAAGTGTGCTTCTGTGATTTCGACTGATTTCTGCAATTACTTCTTGGATTCTTCATCTAAATCCAAAACCATTTTTAAACTTTCGAAACTTTTATTTTGACGGCAATAAACCGGGTCTAAAAGATCACATGACCTTGTACTTCCACTATCAGCTGCGATTGTTTCCTGGAGTAATTTTACTAGCTCGTTAGAAAAGTATCTTTCTATACTATTTCTCCTTTAATAAAAAATAGTGTTTATTTGAGTGTCTTCAGTAAAACTGAATAAAGTGCAGGTCATGTCGCAGTGTGTGGCGTTACAGACGCGCTTAGCCTCGGTGCTGCAGGCTTTAATTCACACGGTTGTGGCGGAAATGTGGAAACTGCTGCAGGAAAGATCCGAGTTAATTTTAAACCTCCAGCTTTCTCAGGAACAAAGTGAAGAGCAGAAGTTAAAAGAAGTGATACAGACGGAAACCGAGCAGAAGATGGTACGTTCAGATGTTTGCTTGTGATGTGATGTTAAGTTGACGAAAATGGCCGCTAATCGGTTGAACCGGTTCATTGAACCGACTCACACATGAGCGAAGACAGACAGTGTCGATTCTCAAAATGTAATCAAAACTCCTTTCATCATCTCTGCTCTATAGTGTGAACAGTGACACTTTTAAAGTTATAAATAGCAGAAGGAATTGAATAAGGACGACAATAAATTACATTCTATAAACAAACCGAATCATACATAATTACATAAAACTTATAAAGGTAAAATATTTGATGTTTATATTAATGTCATACATTTGAACAGTTTTTAAGTTTCTCTTGTTATTTTGGATTTTCTTTTTATCCAGTTAAGTAAAAGAGTTTATTATTGAGGCAGAATCTGTTATATAAGACAATCTCTGTGTCAGGCAATGATTCGATATGTGAAGATACGAATGAATCCACTGTGATATGATACAGTTTGTTATCCTCAGATCGATTATGTGACCAACTTTGTTCAGAATCTGCGGTTAGGGTTAGCCAACTGTTAATTCATGAATGATGATGATGATGAGAAGGATTATTAAGAAAAAAGGAACAACCAAATCACCTTACTATCCTGTTAAATGATTTACACATCAGTCTAAAAATATGAACACAATTTATTTGTCCTTTTATGATAATAATCGATTTATGATGAAACATTGATGATTATTAAACCCCTAATGTAAACACTGCGTATGACAGTACCGGACTGTTCATGACAATAAAACTGATATTCAGTGAGTCGTGTTTTTAACAGAATTCAGTATTGTTTTTTTTTTTTTTTTCTTTTCTTTTTCTCCCCAGAAACAGTTTGCATCAGTCATGGAGGTCTTGGGCAACGAGGCTCTGGGTAAAATCATCAAGCTTGTAGATGAGAAAAAGTTCCTTTTGGATCTGGAGTGCAAAACCTTCTCTGGGAAAAGGGCAAAACGTCCAGGAAGCATTCTGAACATTCTGTCAGCTGGAGGTCCGGGTGTGTATATACTGCTGCACTTCTTTACATTACACACACTCCGTGTCACACACATGCTGGGTGTTAATCAGCATGGAGCACTGCTGAGAATCACCTGAAGACTGGAAGCCCTGAAGAACTTCAGTGTTCATGGTTTTCAGCCCAGTAGAAGGTTCTTATCTATTTACAGGATGTCTGTTAAACCAGTAGAACGGTTCTGTGGGTTCTGTTCTGTGGGTTCTGTTCTGTGGGTTCTGTTCTGTGGATTCTGTTCAGAGTTTCTAAAATACAGACACCTTTAACTGTAAAATAAATTCCACTGACTCCTTCAGGACAGATTTATTAACATAATCTAACTGTTCAAATATTAGACTTATAAATGTGTACAATAATAATCTGAATATTAAAGCTGGAGAGTGTTTTTATTCCTGAACTTTCCACTCACAGAACAGACTGGAGCTAAGTTACTGTTATTTACTGAAGTATTGATGTTTTGCAAGAGCGAGTCAAATGAAAACCTTATTTTTATTTTTAATTTTGCATTGTTTATTGCAGATAGGTGTCACAAAAGTGGACAATTTCTCTACACAATCTCCATTTCGATCAGTGCAAGTGTTCCAGTTTCCTCTAGGACAAAAAAAAAAAAATAGGTTAAATTCTAATTTATGTCCCACTTTTAAGGTTTTTATTTGACTCACCCTTGTGTGAGAGTTTTGATGATGGTGGATGTGATCTCCATCACTGTAGCTAAATTAAGAAAAATGACGGACCCTCAGGCTCTGCTTCACAGCTCCCACTTTGAGAACCACTGCTCTGAATGTCTGTAAATTATTATAAAAAGGATATCTTCTGTTCTAAAATCTGATTGGCTGAGCCACACTCCTCATTATACACACACACACACACACACACAATACACACAGTGTTCTGTATTAATAAAACCTTCACGCTATAGTCGCTGGTCTGTTCATAGAATACATTAATCTTTGTTTATGTTGCTTAGCAACCAAAGCTGACTTGTAACGGACTACACTGTACGGCAGAATAATTGTTGAATAACGAATGTTATTGAACACTGAATTTTATCGTATTGTTTTTGCAGCTATTTTTTTAAAAGTAATACTCGTGATAAAATCACGGAAACGCACGCCCTCCAGTGGCTAATTGGCTTTATTACATCATTAAAGTTCCCATGAAATGGATTCCTCGCTGTGATTTGATTCTGTACGTTGACGAAACAGGAAGTCAGAGTGACGGCTTGTTGAAGTGCTTGGCTGATTTACACAACAGCCAATAGCAATCAAGTTACACCCTGCCACACCCTCGGCCAATCTAAACTGACCTGAGAGTAGCTTAGTGAAGTGGTTAATTATGGAGAACAGTGAAGAGATTAGCGAGATTCTTTTCCTGACTCTTACTGACAGAGATGATGTATAAAAACGGAATTCTTCATCAGTCTGTAGTTATATTCCAGCATTGAACAGTTCCAAGTCACTAAAACACTCCAAAACTCACACAAACTCCGCCCTCTTCCACATGAATAAACTCCTCCCATTTATTATCTACCAAGCGATGGTTTGACGAGCGAATAGTGTGTGTGAACCTCACGCCCAAAAACACTGAAAAACATGTTTAACCATGTTTACTGCTTAACGTCCTGTTACTGTAGAGCAAGACACGCCCCTGTGGGCGGGGCATCTACATCATAGAGGGCATTTAATTGTAGCAACACAAAGTTATGGCTAGACATGAATCATCAAAAAAAAAAAAAAAAAATTTTGTTTTCCCAGAAAATGAGAATATCTCAAAATACTATTAAATTTTTTATTTTTAGATATCAGGTTGTTGCCTGTAGCGCTCAGGGACACGAACAAACTCTGCAAACTGATTTGAGTTCAGTGGCACTTTAGAGATGGAGGACTGTGACCAGACTGCAGGTTGTAGGAGTCGGAGTTTTGATGCCTGACTCACTATTCCCTGCAAAAGTGCATTATGGGTATTCTGTACCTGCTATAGAGTAGGGTTCAGATCTGAGCTCAGTTTCCCTCTGGACCACATTTCTGATCATTATTTAGATTCGTCAAAATGAATCATCATTTTTTAAAAATTTGAATTTCAGAAGAGGAACATTCCTATGACGGCCGTGGGAGAAACGCTGAGGCACGAGTAAGTCACGAGGTAGGTGACATTATAAGCAGATATGAAGACGAAGTCTTTTAGTAAAATTGTGTGTGAATGTTTGCGTGAACCAAAGCGAACTAAAAGTTAGTTAGTCTCGTTACATAGAAATTTAAACACACTCAGGATACAATTAATTTTCACAACCAGATTAATTAGATGAGGGTGTAGGGTTCAAACAAAATCAGTAGGTGTGTATTTGACTGTAATTATTTGTCTCAGGCTGCAGACACAGTGGAATCTCAGCGTCCTGAATCTCCTCTCACGCTCGCCGTGACCATTAAAGATGAACTCGGAAACATCGACCTGAAGTCCATAATCGCAGGTGAGGCTTCTGTCTGAGTTTATCGTCCAAAACAGACCAGAGATTAGAGCTGATTTATTTCTCACTCCTTAAGAACAGTAAATCAATAACGTGACTTTAATGCCTCAGTATTATTAATTAAAAAAAAAAATAAATAATAAACTTTATGGTGCACATTTCATACATGATGTAGCTCAAAATGCTGTACAGTCAAATAGTAAAAATGGAATAAAAAGTGAAGTTAAGTTATATAAATAATAATAAGATGATAATAAATAAAAATAAAAATTCAAATAATTAAAAAAATTATGAAATAATTAAATGTAACTATAAATACCAGAAGAGTATTTTCAATAAAATACCACATTTTAAAAAAATGTATATTTTGAAAGCATTGACCCGTTGAGCTGTCAGTGGAGTTTGGTGGATTTTCATGACTTCACCTTGTGTCACTTTCTCAACAACACTGTTAGTCTGTTTTGTTTATTTACCTCATCACAGATCACCTAGACCTGGCGTCAGAGGAAGTGAGGACACACGCAGAGGCCGTTAGCTTTGAGGGAAATTCTTTTGTTTGTGCTGTGTGTGGGAGAACGTTTCCGTCCTTGAGCGGCCTCGAGTCCCACCAGCAGAGTCACAGTGGGGAGAAACCGTTCAGCTGCATGCTCTGTGGAAAAGCCTTCGCTCACAAGCAGAGCCTTGTAGATCACCATCGCGTTCACACGGCGGAAAAATCGTTTTGCTGCAAAGACTGCGGCAAATGCTTCGGGAAGGCGGCGCACCTCAGGACCCACGCGACCGTCCACAGCGGAGAGAAGCCCTTCGGCTGCGACGTGTGCGGCAAGAAGTTCAGCATCTCGCAGAACCTGACCCGGCACCAGCACACACACACGGGCCAGAAGAATTTCTCATGTTCCGTCTGTGGTAAGAGCTTCACCCGAGCGAAGACGCTGATCACGCACCAGCTCATCCACACGGGACAGAAACCGCACTCCTGCACGGAATGTGGACGAGCCTTCAGACACCTAGTGAACCTGCGCAACCACGAGCGCATTCACACGGACTTGCGGCCGTTCTCCTGCGACCTGTGCGGGAAGACGTTCCGCCACACGGTGAACCTCAAGATCCATAAGCGCATTCACACCGGGGAAAAGCCGTTCACGTGCAAAGAGTGTGGCAAGAGCTTCAGCCAGCAGAGCAGCCTGGTCTCTCACAGCCGCACGCATTCGGACCTGAAACCGTTCGGCTGTAGCTACTGCAGCAAGCGCTTCAACAACACCAACAGTCTGAAGCTGCACGAGCGCACTCACACGGGCGAGAAGCCGTACAGCTGTGAGTTCTGTGGGAAATGCTTCAGTCAGGGCAGCCACCTCCGCACGCACAAACGCCACATCCACGGAGGAGGCAAGCAGTACATATGTGACAAGTGCGGAAAGCGCTACTCCGACCCACGCAATCTCAAAATGCACAAGTGTGTGTACGCTTCAGCGTAGTCTGCGTCATCGGTTCTACTTCTCTGTTAAATATCACAACGTTTGCAAAAGTAGGACAGAAAAAAAAGCTGATTGTTGCTGTTGCTGTTGTTTTGGGTTCGTTTCCACCATGTTACATAGAGTTGGTGTTACATATTGCACTAGCGCTGCGTATTAATATTTATAATAATAATATTTTGGCTGTCTGCAAATACATGGATAAAATATTCAATGTTATAGTAAATAATTTATATAATTGTTTAGTAAACAGGTATGATTAGGTATGAAAAGGAACAGCATTTTTCCACACTGTGTTTTACAAAACTGTATAAAGAATCTGGAGACGCTGCTTTATATTTGTTTTATTTTAGAATAAATAAATAAATATGAAGATGATGTACTGCTGTGCTTTTGTGTATCAGATACATCGTGTCCTTAACAGGACTGATATTGACCTAAAATACTGGATCAGATTAGATCAGATTTGATGTTATTTTCCCCATGATCCAATGCAGTGACATTTGAATGTGTGAGTATTTCAGCAGACGGATCAGACACTCATTCTGTAAATACTGCAGCGCTCATAAACTTACAAAAACATTTCTGACCCTACATTCATGCTAGCAGGTGATGAGCCAGTTGTGTTACAGAAACACAGATTAAATAACGCACTAATCACGGTGACAATCAAGTTGTATGATTTATATGATACGTGCTTGGCTTCGTATTATTTTCGTTCTCAGATTAGATTAGCAAAGTGAGCTAACTGTACTAGCTACCATCACTCACCACAGACACCAACGATGAGCTCAGCTACTTCCTTCCAAGCTTTAATTTTCTTTGTAACATCTCTATACACATTTTATATGACAGGAGAAGACGAAACCACGCTTATAATTTAAACATCTATATCCTGAGTTTATATATTTCTGTAAAGCTGCTTTGGGACAGTGTCCATTGTTAGAAGCTCTATACAAATAAAACTGAATTTAATTGAATTATAAGTTTTTCTTCCATTTTTGCATCGAACAATAAAAGGGAACTAAAGTTTTGTGCGGGGAACTGAAGAAATGTTGCACCACACGCTCTACAGGACTGGTTCCGAGGAATCTTTCGAGCAGATTGTTTGGATTCGTTGCTTCTCTACTGCATCATCCTAAAAAAGAGCCTAACAACTAATCTAGTGACTTTGGTAGCAAATCAATATAGCTTCCTGATGGCCAATCACTGATCACCATCATTCCCTAACACCAATCACTGATCACCATCATTCCCTAACACCAATCACTGATCCCCATCATTCCCTAACACCAATCACTGATCACCATCATTCCCAAACACCAATCACTGATCACCATCATTCCCAAACACCAATCACTGATCCCCATCATTCCCTAACACCAATCACTGATCACCATCATTCCCTAACACCAATCACTGATCACCATCATTCCCAAACACCAATCACTGATCCCCATCATTCCCTAACACCAAGCACTGATCACCATCATTCCCAAACACCAATCACTGATCACCATCATTCCCTAACACCAATCACTGATCACCATCATTCCCAAACACCAATCACTGATCACCATCATTCCCAAACACCAATCACTGATCACCATCATTCCCAAACACCAATCACTGATCACCATCATTCCCAAACACCAATCACTGATCACCATCATTCCCAAACACCAATCACTGATCACTGTTGTTTGTCCACCTGTGCACTCCTTTGCTCTTGGTTTTAAACTCTCTTCTAGGTAATATTTACAGTAATATAAGTAAGTAATTTCCTTCCGAAACCATTTTCTTCGTTTCTTTTCCCCAACTCTTTTTTTTTTGGTATGCAAACGATAATGACGATGCAACGAATATGCAAATATGTTATCTACTTTCCCCTGAAGTGTTTGATGCAGCTCTGCTGCTGTTTCAGCGTGTCATTACTCAGAGCTGTGTTAGGAGGCGCTGTGGAGCTCCAGCAGGAGAGTGACGTCAGCATCAGCTGTTCTCTGATTCAGAGAAAATCACTCCTCAGTCACACGACAGCAGCTCCAACACACACACACACACACACACACACACACACGCACGTTACAGAAGAGAATCTGCTTGTTTATAATTTCTCTGTAATATAGTAATATACCGCTAACGCTCATATCGCGACTGAAGCCCGGCTTTGTGCAGGAAGTTTCATCGCATCTGTGTTTATTTTCCGCCGAGTCACCGTGTGGAGCGCGTTCACATTCAGCACTGAAGGTAAGACAGGAGGAGGAACATGTCAGCCGTTATAACTGCCTCTCTCCCCCGGTTATAAACACAATCTCTGCAGGACTCTGTGGTGTTAGTGTGTGCATTTGAGCTAATCAACTTTGTTTACATCCGGACAGTAGCTTAGCTCACAGCTAAGCTAGACGAGTTAGCATTATTAGCATGATGCACGTTCGGTGAGCTCTACAGCTACTAATACTTTATTAATACTTTATTAACACTTCTCGCAGGTGATAATGTCTTATTTTCATGTTACATCGTTTCTCAGTTGTTGATTAGACACTGATTATAAATCTGAAGTGAAAATGATAATTGCTGTGTCACATCGCAGGGCTGAGTGCTAATGCTGCTGAAACGTAAATCAGTCCATAACGCACGCTCACAAAATACCTAGAAGTCTCCTAGTGACGTCACGAACTCATTTACATATTCATTGCACCGTCATGATCATTTACATATCATCAAGAAGGAACATTTAGGAAAAAAATAGAGTACAGTTTTATAAGAATAGAAAATAAATGAAATATAAAACAGGGGAAGTTGATTATTTTCTAAGAACAGCACATCCTGAAGTGTTTAATTCCTCTTACACCACAGCAATTTACTAACAATTACAGTTTAGTTGTATTTATTAAAGAGCGACACGTCATACTTTTTATCCATTTATAGTTACAGTTAATGTTGTTCTAACAACTCTGTTGTTTTTGCTGTACACTGAAGACATTTGGGTTTGAGATCAAAAGATGAATGAGACGACAGATCAGAATTACAGCTTTCATTTCCTCATATTTACATTTAAACAGTCAGTCTAACAGGACACACCTGGGCAATAAGATACACCTATCAGTCACATGTTCCAGAATTTTTGATCACTTGAAAAATGGGTTTTTCCAAACAAAATATGCCATGTTCTAAGTTGATTAATACATCTAGATGTAAATATGAGGAAATGAAACTTGAAATCTTTCATCTCATAAATCATCAAATGCCTTCAGTCTACAGTAAAAACAGTAGAACTGGCCTTGCTGTTCCAATACTTTCAGAGGGGACTGTATGTTAAATAAATAAACGTCTCCTCACAAAATATTATGTTATTTTTTAAACCGTTTATGTGGATCATCCGCTGTACACGCCCCTGTGAATGAGCTGTTACTATAGAAACGATGCCATATTAGAACGAGTGCATTAAGGAGGAGGAGGACGGAGAAAAACATCAACATGGCCGAGCTGAGCATAAATAAAATCACAGACTAGCTCCTGTAAAATAGGACATTACCCTAGGACCCCATCTACCTTTCATCCCATCTGAATAGGGCAATATTCTGACCAATCATTTACATTTATGGCATTTGACAGATGACCTTATCCAGAACCATTTGCAGATGACTTTGAAGTCTCTGTTAATAAATACGTCCTGATACTGGTTCACTGGGTCACGGATTAAGAATACCATCAGTCTAGAACCCTGTTGGGGAGGGAATATAGTATAAAAACACAGACAACACTTTTTTTTTTTAAAGTGCTAATTTATGTACTCCAGGAAGAGGTAGGTCTATAGATGTGGTTTGAAGACCTCCAGTGACTTAGCTGTTTGGACATCTAGGGGAAGTTCATTCCACCACCGAGGTGCCAGAACAGAGAAGAGTCTTGATGCAGGACTTCCTTGTACCCTGAGAGATGGTGGGACCAGTCGAGCGGTGCTAGAGGATCGGAGGGAGGGAGGTGCAGTGCGGGGTGTGATAAGTGATTTGAGGTAAGTGGGTGCTGGTCGGTTTTTGGCTTTAAAGGTAAGCATCAGTGTTTAAAGTCTGATGCAGCAGCTACAGGAAGCCAGTGGAGGGAGCGTAGCAATGGAGTGGTGAGGGAGAACTAGGAATATTGAAAACAAGTCGTGTAGCTGCATTCTGGATCAGGTGCAGAGGTGGAATGGCTCTCAGAGGCAGACCTATGTCTGCTAATGAGATTAATAACGATAAACACTTGTGATGTCACAGGACGGCTCTAAAACTTTGATCAGACGCTGGTTTATGTGGCAGATGTGCTCACAAAACTGGGATTTCACAAAATGACTACAGAATGTGTGAATAAAAGTTTGTCCTCTTTTCTCTCTTTATTTCTGTCCTCTGTCCCCTAATGTTCAGCTCTGTGTGTGTGTGTGTGTGTGTGTGTGTGTGTGTGTGTGTGTGTGTGTGTGTGCGTCCCATGTTCTGGGTGTGTGTTTATACATGATGAAACTGTATCTGACGTGTTGTATGGGTGAAGCAGTGACCTAAAAAGGCAAGTTTTTATATTTTGATGATTTCTGTATAATTCAGTCTCACGAGTCCCATCAGCTTCATCTGGCCTTGATGCTGATGATGTTGGAGCAGCTCTCAAACAGATCACACATTCTGTCTTACAAACGTCTGGTTTTATTATTACATTGATCATACCACTGTGTTTGTGTGTGTGTGTGTGTGTGTGTGTGTGTGTGTGTGTGTGTGTGTGTGTGTGTGTGATGGGGGGTCCAGCTGACCTCCTCATGTCTATCTCGTGTGCTGGTCAGTTTTCATGTGTGTAGTTTGAGTGTTGGAGAGAAGAGTGAGGATGAGCAGTGCTGTGGTCCTGTGCTGATAAAGAGGCTGTGTGTGGAGGAGGGAGTGAAGCAGTGATGTCCAGCTCCTGTATAATGAGTGTATTGTGTTACGGAGGTTACGGCGGTGCTGAGGGAGATCACTCGCTTATCACACTGGAGCTGAGGGAACGTCCCGCTTCATTTCATCCGTTCAGATGGATAGTAATAAATCTTGAAGATGTTTTTTACTTAGATGAGGAGTTTCACACACAGCTGATACTCTGCACTGCATCCAGCTGAATTTAGTCCTGGGTTTAACTTCATTCATAGCTGCCTGGCAGTAACTATAACTTTCTTTTGGTGATATATTTCACTGGTTCTGAGGCTCACCGCCTGCTGCACCACACACATCTGCCAGGACGTCATCTGACTGAATGTTTTTTGTAGTTGGATTAATTAGACAATCTTTTCAGAATCAGGAACATGGAGTTTAGTGCGAAACCGAGCGCAAAGCTTTGATATAACTCTCCTGTTTACTACACAGTCACCTTGCACTTAAACACATCGAGAGGAAATAAAGAAGCTAATCAGAGTTATTAGTAGTTATTATGTGAGGACAGACCTCCACAGCTCACAGCCCAAACACAATGTGCTGCACTACAAACTTTATTAGAAGAGAATAATAATCATAAACTCGCTCGTTTCCATTACTCTGTATTAATGCCCTTAACTCCATAACTCGGGTAGAGGATAGTTCTTACTTGTCTGGTGGGCTAGATATTCAATTTATGATTTGCTGTTATTAATTAATCTTTTCTGAAAAACAGACACTGCTTGTTTCCAGTTTAGTGTTGACATGAACACAGCTCAGGGTCAGAGAGAGAGAGAGAGAGTGAGGGGGGAGAGAGAGAAGGGGAGACAGAGAGAGAGTGAGAGGGGGAGAGAGAGAAGGGGAGACAGAGAGAGAGTGAGAGGGGGAGAGAGAGAGGACACATGTGACTGAAAGAAAACAGTAATTTGAATAATGGATGGAATAGTGTAATAGTGTAATTAATAGTGTAATAGTGTAATAGTGTAATTAATAGTGTAACAGTGTAATAGTGTAATTAATAGTGTAATAGTGTAATGAATAGTGTAATAGTATAATTAATAGTGTAATAGTGTAATTAATAGTGTAATAGTGTAATTAATAGTGTAATAGTGTAATGAATAGTGTAATAGTATAATTAATAGTGAAATAGTGTAATAGTGTAATTAATAGTGTAATAGTGTAATTAATAGTGTAATAGTGTAATTAATAGTGTAATAGTGTAATGAATAGTGTAATAGTATAATTAATAGTGTAATAGTGTAATGAATAGTGTAATAGTGTAATGAATAGTGTAATAGTATAATTAATAGTGTAATAGTGTAATAGTATAATTAATAGTGTAATAGTGTAATGAATAGTGTAATAGTGTAATTAATAGTGTAATAGTATAATTAATAGTGTAATAGTGTAATGAATAGTGTAATAGTGTAATTAGTAGTGTAATAGTGTAATTAATAGTGTAATTAATAGTGTAATAGTGTAATTAATAGTGTAATAGTGTAATAGTGTAATATAATATGAACATCGTTAAGATTTTGTCACAATACATGTTTGTGTGATATCTCAGGTACTTCAGTATCTTTTATAACTTTATTTTATTATTCTTTTAAAATAAAAGTTACAGTTTCTGGAAGCTGCTGATTTGATGGTAAACATTTCTGCTGTTTTTTTGTAATAAACTGTAAAATGAAAAAACTAAAGTTTTTTTCCTTCTATTAAGTGCTGATTTATATTTGTAGACATTAAATAGAATTAATTTAATGATACATTTATCATAGAAATGTCATGAAATATTGTGAGATGATATTTTGCCGTATCCCTAAGCCTGAATTTGAATATAATATTTTATTTAGTTTTAACCCCGTCAGATCGTTTATAACCGAGACATGAGCTTTATAACGGCTTTAACTCGCTTTGTTCATCTTCAGGAGCTGAAAACAGCAGCAAAGAAAATATCATCATCAAACCTTACATTCATGAAAAATCTATAAAATCCACCACTGATGAATTGTTAATGAAGTGACTCCTGTGTGTGAGACGCTGATTAATTCTCTGGTGCTTGCTGGAGCTGTGCTGTATTAAATGTCTCACCTGATTGGCCAGTGCAGGGGGAGTGGTTAGCGCCTCAGTGTCTCAGGTGAAGGTGACTCGAGTCAGTGGTGACATTTTACCCTCTCAGCTCTGACAGCAGTCCTGCTCCTGCTGCTCTGTGTATGTGCTAACACAGCCACTGACTGGAAAAGGGACTTTAGCCAGATGTTAACATCTGGAGGACGACTCTGTGACTCAGTGGTCCTGGTAGAATGCTCACGTTTGTTGTGAAAGCATTGTGCTTGATTTTGTGTATCTGAGATCCGTCGTGTTTCCCTCTGCACCCGTCTGTGAGCTCGTATGGCCGCGTGGTGCCGTATTTTACTCTCAGTACACCTGTGAGAATCTCAGGCTTCTATACGATACGATACGATTTCAGTTCACAAGGCAACGATACGACTGAATCTGATGCGATATGATACGATACACTTCCTCTGATCAGTATGTGATTAGATTTGTTCAGGTTTTGCGGAAGGCCTAGTGCTAATTCATGAATTGAATAATCATCAGTTTAAAAGTATGAATAATGTTTTTTCAGTGATGTCTTTGGGAAATCGTGGTGTCTGCAGCTTAAAGATAAACTAAAATAATTTGTGTTGTATGTCATAATAGTGTTTCTATTTTTGTGTCCTGTATGAACCTTAATAACCTGCCGTGTGACTTCAGAGCAAAACATCCTTCTCTGATGGATCTTATCTTTATCTTACAGATAAAACCATGAATGTCTTCAATGTCAATTTGTAAACATTCCTGGTCATGTTAATTGGTAATTAATGTAAGAAATGGTGGCAACTAGTAGCTACAGCCGACTTGTACCAGCCTTTGTTTTATTTATTTATTTATTTTAATATACATGGCATTATGTATATCTGGCCACGCCCCCTTCCCTTCCTTCCTTCCTGCAGTTTAAACCCCTCCAAAGCAACAGGTTGTCAGTCTGTGATAGTCATATTGCACTCGATCTCACCATCCTAATTACCCTCCTCAACCAATCAGAGCACTGCAGAGAAACACGCCATGCTGTTCATCAGTCCTTCAGTACGCCACGCCCTGCATGCCACACTTACCCATAAACCCCCTCTCTGTGTCACAACACAAATACGCTTTTTAACTCGCTTTAATCTTGTCATGAATGCTGCAGTGGAGTGAGTCACATCTCCATCCTACTGAACACAATGATGATTTTATTCCTGCTCTCGGAGTGGAAGTCATTTCGTTTCTCTCGGTTCGTCTCCACACACAGCTGGGGCTCAGACACAAACGCTCCATTAAATGAACATCTTCCCCAAAGGCACAGGTTTGGACACAGCGGCTTTCATGTTAACCGCTTCTGATGGGCCAGTGCCTCTCCTCGTCTGATTTAACCACCGGAGAAAAGGTTTAGGACTTCCTCAAACAAACGAATGGTTTTGAAGGCGTGTCGAGCCACATTAAGATGATTCTCGAGTGAGCAGAACATGGATCAGTTTTCAAACAGTGCTTCCTAATGATCAGTGAAAACTCCTGCAGTTTCAGATTCAGCTCACAGACTGACTGTAAAATTAGATTTGAGAAGGAAATGGGAATGGAGTGCTGTGAATGTTAGCATAAATAATGGCACTGTATGCTAATTTATGGGTAGATTTGGAGTAGTCATTTCAGTTACAGGGTAAAGAGATCAGCAGTGTTTAGGTGTTGGAGTGTTAGAGAGATATTAACTTCATTAACATCTTAATCCTGTCATTAGTGTCTGTTAATATCAGGACCATCATCATCACATGACCAAACTGAACAACTTTCTCCTGTCAGCCTTCTCCCTCCACCAGAAACTCCTGCTGTTTACTGTGTGTGTGTGTGTGTGTGTGTGTGTGTGTGTGTGTGTGTGTGTTATTTGGTAATAAAGGTGTGTCTCCAGTGACAAACAGCAGAGCACACCCAGGTGAGAGCACACCTTAGGCAAATGAGTGCAGACGGGATGCAGGTGTGTCATTGTTCTCATTACAATCATGCAGTAAACTCATCTGTCCTCAACACACACACACACACACACACACACACCTTTCAGGACAGAGAAGGTCAGTACTTCATTACTTTCATTATTTTTCTCTCACAGTGTAGGCGTCCTTTTCCTCCTGTAACACTACGTTATTAGATTGGATTTAAGGTTTCACTGTGCGTTGGAGTGGACCGTCTAAAAACGTCATGAAACACTCTGTAATATAATATCAGTGTAACATTTATGCTAATAAACATCTATTCCTGTTCGCTTCTGTCACGTCCATCTTCTAGCATCTGTGCATGGAAGTTAAAGTAGGTCTCAGTCAGTTCCCCAAGGCAGATACCATACGTGGTTAAAGGTGTCCTAATGTGTTGCCATAGAGACATGTATGATGTACTTGAAATAAAATATAATAATCATATTTTTGCTGTAGGATTTCCAGGGCTACAACTTCAAGCAAAATCTTCAAAGAGAAATTCTTAATGTTTAAAAAAACAGCCTAACAAAAGTTATGTGGTTTCCGTCCTCCTGTAAAGCTGTGTAAATCCCTCTTTGTCAGATACGAGTGCTCAGACCTGAGTCACGCTTTGATCTTTGTGATGGGGATTCGTGTGATGCAGCACTGATGGTTTGATAATGGCTTAGCTTTGTTTTGTTATGCCGAGTGAAATCTCACGCTCGCCGTACGACTCGCACTACACTTTAATCACTTCGGGTGTTTCTCAGACATACACACTACACGTTCGCTCACAGCGAGGCTCACACACTACACCATTTTTCACCTGGAGAAATCCACACTGAAATACACCTGATCCCCAAATCTCGCTTTCTCACCAAAATAAACACTTTGTTAAGAGCAGCTGGCAGTGGTGATGTTTCTGCAACATCACAAGAAAAAATCAATTCAGTTTTATTTGTATACGTTTTTATATGTTTAACTTAATGGGCATGATCACAAAGTCTGGGTATAGAATTTTAATTTAAATTTATCTCTGATGACCAGCCAGAGGTGACGGTGGTGAGGAAAAACTCCCTGAGACGATATGAGGAAGAAACCTTGAGAGGAACCAGACTCAAAAGGGAACCCATCCTCATCTGGGTGACACCGGATAGTGCGATTATAAATAAATAAATCCCTTCTATAAATGTGTACTGTAGGGTCATATATAAAGTGCTAACTGTGTTAACAGGAACTTGAGTATGAACATCATTAGAGTTTTATTTTTACGTCTCTTGTAACTGAAGTTGTCAACTGTTCAGTGATGGAGATTTCAGTATAAACTGTTGTTAGCAGTTGCTGTCTTTAGGCATGATCTTTAGGATGATCTGTAGGCTGTCTGTGTGGGGTCATCAGTGAGTGATTATCAGGTGAAGGAGGCTCCAAGCAGAAGTAGAGCTTCAGGAGGGCAGAAGGAGTCACCATCAATGGTAACTCAGGAGTAACGTGTAGCTCGAGAGAGAGAGAGAGAGAGAGAGGGAGAGACAGAGAGAGAGGGAGAGACAGAGAGAGAGAGAGACAGAGAGAGAGAGAGACAGAGAGAGAGAGGGAGAGAGGGAGACAGAGAGGGAGAGAGAGAGAGGGAGAGAGAGACCGAGAGAGAGGTTTAACAATACTTTTATTCATTATTTGCCAGACACATACATTTTTGCTTCACAATTTTTCATCATGTGTCTGTCCTAGTATATAGATAAAAAAGATAAACAAATTAAAAATAAAAAAATAAATTAAAACAATGAATAAATAGGCAATGGATAAAAAAAACGCTAAGAGATTAAAGAGAATCAGAAGTTAAAAACAAGTTGGTTCTCATGAACTGAGCATAAAACCTCATTCACACACCATGTTTCATGAAAACCCATTGCATTGCTGGTCAGCTTGTAGTAAGCAAATTCAATCTTTAGCCTAGCTGCTACTAGCCGCTTGCAGAGAACCTCTGGATCTACAGTAGCTCGTTGTAACCCTTTGTTTTTCCTAGTAATCCACACTGCTAGTTTAGCTGTGCCCATCAGATAGTTCAATAAAACCAGTTTTCTCCTTTTCGAGAAGCTGTATTTTACTCCTCCTATAAAAACCTTCTCTGAGAACGCTTCATCTGATTTTTGAAACCAGCTCTTGAGTAGCTTAAAAAGACCTTTTAATCTCGGGCATCTTAAAAACAGGTGTTCTAGGTCTTCCTTTACCCCACAGAACCTACACTCCCCCTTCACTGCTGGAGTGAGGTGTGCCACATGTCCGTCTGTAGCTATCGCCCCATGAATAATCCTCCACTGCAGGTCAGCAGTACGCTTCTCTACAGGGGGTTTATACAGGGTCCTCCACCTGTCTCGCACAAGAAAGTCTGGGTTCAACATCCCTGGCCACCTTGAGACTTTTTGTCTCCTCAAGGAGTCTTTGTGCAGCACTTTTACCGTTATTTGGTACATGGCTTTCTTAGACATGTCCTTGAAAAGGCTGTGGAGTCTTGAAAGACAAGATGGAGTCTGTGACTTCATCCTCTTCCTCCACTCTAACCGCAGGGAGAAATCGAAGTCCTGGAAACTCCATGTCGTTCCTCCTGTCATGAGTAGTCCCATGTCTCTGTCCGATGTACATTTTGTAGCTGCTTGGTAGTGCATTGTACAGTTCTTCCTGCAGTTTCGCTGTTAGACGCGAAGATCTCAGCCCCGTCACTGCTTTCAGCTCTTCCGTTGGTATCCAGCCTCCTTCGTCTAGTAGGTGGCCCAGCTTTGTGATGTTGTTGTCCAGTAGGCACCTGCGTATGCTCACCGAGGACAGCAGTCTCGATTTTATGAAAGGGTTGAAGAAGAGTGGTTCTTCCGGAGTCCATTGCTCTAGATTGTCCATGACTCTTTCTGTTCTTGTTACTGTTTTCCATGTGTGCAGCATGGATCTGTAGTAAGGGGTCAGCTCGGACAAGCTCAACTCTTCCAGCTTCATTAAGAACAGATGTTTGTCGAGCTTGAGGCCACCTACTCTCCTCAGGAGGGCACTTGCAGTTTTCTCCCACACCACATCTTTGTGGTATAGGAGTCTCTGCGCAGCTTGTATCCGGAAGGCACGGATTCTGCTCCTCACGTCTACCAGCCCTTGCCCACCTTCCTGTACCGGCAGGTAGAGTACTGCAGCACGCAGCCAGTGTTGTCCACTCCAAAAGAAGTCCACTATTCTTCTTTGTATGTTATAAACCAGCTCTTCAGGCGGTTCCATAACAATGGTCCTGTGCCACAGAGTTGAGGCAGCCAGGTTATTTACTACCAGAACTCTTCCTCTGTAAGACAAATGTGGTAATAGCCATTTCCACTTGGACAATCGGGCAGACACCTTTTCCAGCAGCCCCTCCCAATTTTTTTTCTGGAAATGTTCATTTCCTAAAAATACCCCCAGTATTTTTAGTCCATCTCTTCTCCACTGTAGCCCTCCTGGAAGTTGTGGAACTGCTCTGTGCTCCCAGTTGCCCAACATAAAACCTTCACTTTTTGACCAGTTTACCCGTGCAGAAGAAGCTTTTTCATATGCCCCAATGATCTTTTTTAAAAGTGTGATGTCATCTTTCTCAGTGATAAAAACAGTGATGTCGTCTGCATAAGCTGCTAAGACCACCTTAAAATGACCATTAACTTTTGGTATTAAAGTCCCTTTCAGTGTTGCTCTGAGCCTACATAGTAGGGGTTCGATGACTAGACTGTATAACTGTCCGGAGAGTGGACAGCCCTGCCTAATACCTCTAGTCACCGGTACTGGGGCACTTAAACCTCCCCCTGCTTTAACCATCACACATACCTCAGAGTACAGAAGTTCTACATAGGATATAAAACCTTCTCCAAAGCCAAAGTGCTTCAACACATTAAAAAGGTACCCATGGTCTACACGATCAAAAGCTTTTTCCTGGTCTACTGACAGGATTCCCAGTTTATTCTTATTTAGCTGATTAAAATTGATTATGTCCCTTAATAAAAAAAGGTTATCTATTATAGACCTTTCTGGGATGCAATAAGTTTGATCATTTTTGATAAAACAAGTTTCAGTCTATTGGCTAGGCCCTTGGAGAAGATTTTATAATCAGAACACAAAAGAGAGACTGGCCTCCAGTTCTTTAAAAGTCCCAAGTCTCCTTTTTTTGGGAGCAGTGATAGGACTGCTCTCCGACAACTTACAGGGAGTGATTTAGCCTGTATGCATTCTGATAAAACCTCATGTAGGTCTTGTCCCATTAACCTCCAGAAATGTTGATAAAAGTCCACGGGTAATCCGTCTATTCCAGGGGATCGTCCCTTGGATAGCTGAGACATTGCCTCTGTAAGTTCCTGAAGAGAGATGGTCCGGTCTAATTCCTGTTTCTGTGTTTGCTATATTTGTGGCAGCTCTTTGAGTAAGTCCTCAGCAGATTCAGCATCACAGCTCTCAGCACTGTATAAGTGTCTGTAGAAGTTACTCGCTAGTCTCCTCATTTCTGCCGGGTCGGATGTGATGGATCCATCCGGACGACAAAGATGGCACATCGTCTTCTGTTGAACACTTTTTTTTTCAAGATTAAAAAAGAAAGTACTGGGAGCGTCCATGTCTTTAATGGAGCAGTATCTTGCTCTTATCAGTGCCCCTTTAGCTTCTTCCTGTAACAGGGAGCTGAGTTCTTGTCTCTTTTTCTTTAGTCCATCTCCCTGTGTGGTGTCATTGCTGTCCATGATGCGTTTTTCAATGAGTTGAATGTCTCTTTGGAGAGACTGCACTGTTTCCTTCAGCATAGTACTTGAGAAGGATGTATAATTCTGACAGCATTTTAATGTTGACCTTCCCCACATCCCACCACTGGCTAAGGTTTTCAAAAGAACCCTTCTTCATTTTCCAGCTATCCCAGAAAGTTTTAAAAATCTCACAAAAAGAAACATCTTGTAATAATTTAACATTAAAAACCCAATAATAGTTTGCTTTCAAAGTTTTCTTTATATTTATATTTAATAAGACCATGTGATGATCTGAAAACCCATTAGGTGCAATAGAAACATTCATCACTCTGTTATTCCAGGTCTTTTTTAAATAAAACCTGTCTAACCTTGCCCCACTGACCCTGTTATCATTTACTTTGAGCCATGTATACTGTCGTACCCCTTCATTTCTATTTCTCCAAGTATCAGTCATTTGAGATTCTTTGATAACTTTAGATAAAAAGATACCTGACTGGCTGTGAGGTTCTTCTCCATTTCTGTCAAGAGTAAAATCAGTGGTACAGTTCCAGTCACCCCCCAATATAACACACACACTATCATCATATTTCTGAACCAAATTTTTAAGTTCTAAAAAGAAAACCATTCGCTCTGGGCCGCTGTTAGGAGCATAAACATTTATAAAAACAAAAACAGTACCTTTATGTTCTACTTTTGCTAGTAACAATCGTCCTTTAACTATTTCCTTTACCTCTAAAATGTTGTTTACGTGTTCAGAAAATAAAATTGCCACCCCGGCACTGTTTCTTGTCCCATGACTCATGGAAATATTCCCTTTCCACCACATTCCCCATTCTACTTCATTATCAGTATCAGTGTGTGTTTCTTGTAAAAAAATAACATTGAGTTTTTTAATACTTATAAACTTTACCATTGTTGTTAATTTATTCCTGTCTCTACCCCCATTAATGTTTAATGTTCCAATTTTAAACATCTCCATGGGAAAAAGGAAAAAAAGGATAGAGACAGAAAGGAGACAGTAAAGTAACAAAGACACCAGATGTGATTTATCCATTTACCTATATTTTTTTTCTTTTTTTCCCCTTTTCCTCTTTTGTTTTTCCTTAGTTTTGTGATCATCTTTTTCAGTCTAAACCTTTTCTTTTTACTCAGAGCTTCAAGGCTCACTGTCTTTTGTAACAGCGCTACTGATGCTATAAATTTCTCTGTATCTGGAAAAAAGTCTTTCACCTCAACTACTTTGCCGAATGTTACATCCAGAAAATCATTAATGTCCTCGAGAGAATACGTGTCTTCTATTTCCTGTGACCCAACATCAGAAAACTCAGACATTGTGTCTTCGTCCCTCATTTCTTCATCAACCATGTCCTCACCTTTTGACCTGTCTTCTCTGGCACCAGTTATACCACCACTAACACCGACTTCAACTTCTTCACTCACACCACAGTTTTCCTCTGATTCCACCATTTCAGTGTTCAGGCTCACAGTGATCTCCTCCCTGTTATCACATGGTTTCTTTATATTCTCAGTAACCTGAGCTTCACTCTTAACTGTATCTGCAGTCTGCACACCTTCAGCTTCCTTTACTGCAGC
>CM042558.1:92500-115000 GCA_023630585.1 Cranoglanis bouderius
CCTGCCTCCTTCCCTATGAAGGGGAGGAAGGGGAGGGAGGACTGTGGAGAGAATGTTCCAGATTCTGGAGAAGAGACTCAAGTAGTTCTTCGTTCTCAGCAGCAGCCACGCTCTGCAGTGACTGTCAGGCAAATTAGGAAGCCTTCAGCTGCCCCAGTGGGCAAAACCCAACGTTCCATCCCCACTGTACCCAGTACCATTGCTAGGACTATTACTCAGCCCATTAAAACAAACCCACGCACTGCTGCCCCTAAACAGCCCTCACCCATCCAGCCATTATGCAGCAAGGTTGGTGTGAATGTAGTCTCTGCTAGCCAGGGCTCTTCCTCATCTCCCCAGGGAAGTCTTCAGAGCAGCCTTTCTCACTCCAGTGACAGTCTCAAGTCCCTCTCTGTGGAGAACGTTGTGCGCTCTCAAAGCTTCTCCTATTTAAAGAGGCCTGTAGCTGCCACTAACCCACCTCTGACACGTTCTTTCTCATTTAACCGGGCAACAGAGCTAGTGAAAGAGCTGCCCAGGCCACTGGCACAGTCTCCGGTAGCCAGGTCTCCTGTCACTCAGGCCTCCATGGTGTTAGATCGTGTAGCAAAGCCTACAATAGCAACTTGTACAATCTCCTCCATACCACCCTCAACCTTGAAGAAATCTCTTCTGCCTAATTGCACTGATGGCAAGCCATCGTCACTTAGCTATAAGCTAATGCGGCCATCACTCATCAAGCAACCCTGCCCAGTTATGCCAGTTAAAGTCCAAGGGAAGATGGAATTTACAGAGAGGGATGGAGATGATCAAGAAAAAGCTACACCCATTTCTGAAACATCCAGCAACGCACACAGTGCTGGAACTACTCCTGAGGAACCCTTTTCCGCCAAGGAGGTAAATGACAGCCGAGGTCAATCTGTGGAGATCTTGGAGGACATGTCTTTATCATCCACATCCTCTCTGGAACACAATGATGTGAGTGAAGAATACATGGACGACTTTGATGACTTGGGTAATGGAGGTGGAATTCTGCTCATGCCTGTTCATGAGGGAAAAAATGACCAAATAGGGCTCTCTGCTGATCAGGAGAGGTCATCAGTGACAAGTCTGCACAGCTTCATGTCTGAGACCGTAGACTGGGCTGAGATCGGCCTCACAGGTAAGTGTAGGTACACTTTCATCTTGAGTGTGTTCCGTGCACACTTTTATGATATATTGTCCCAGAAATAATTACAAGAAATTATTAAAATTAAATTAAATTAAGACTATTTTATGCCACTGATATAATGATAATGTAATAGTATAAAGTACACCCTTTCAAAGAGCAATGAACTTTTAATTCTTAAGAATATTCCTCTATAGGTCCTCTATAGGACATTGCAAATACATACACTGTTTGATACATACACTTCATCATGGGAAAGGGATCACTGATGAAACCAATATGAAAACCAAAATTGAATATCACTTTTTGTAACTGCATAAATGATCCTAATTTTACTTTTACGTGCTGTGATTAACAGTCGTAGTAATTCTTAACATGATTGAAATTTGTAAAGTCCTAAAAAATGAATGCAGCCTAACTTTTGCCATCAGTGTGTCGTTTTTGTCCATTTTGGTTAAAGTTTTTGATGGCTGGAAATTCAATGGATCTTTTAATCTAATGGAAAGGAAAGTGAAAACAGTGTCAGTACTGAGCTTTCGTTGTGTTTTGTGTTGTGTGTAGGTAGAAGGGAGGTGGCTGATGCCTCACATTGCTGTGGTACTCGAGCACTATCTGCAGAGAGAGATCTACCCCATGGCTCCTCCCTGGAGCTCTCCCCTTCAGACAGCTCTGGCGGAACATACATGTGGGATGAGGAGGTTCTGGAGCCGATTGGACGGGCCACACAACTCTGTGGGAGCTTTGACTCCAACCTTAACAGCATGGTAAGCTAGGCTTCATAGACTCTGTGTATGTAAATGTAGACCACTCACAATCTGCAGCAGCTGAAGGTGTACAATGAACCATACTCTTGGCCTCATTTATCAAACTGGATACAGATTCATTCATAAATCATTTGCTGGAGTGTTTAATGTGTTATTCAAGAAATGTGGTGTTCATGAAAATGAGGTTAGTTGTGAAAATCGGTCGTACCCTACATTTCTGTCCGTAGTTTGTGTAAATGTGCGTATAAGGAAACTCACTAATGTGAACCTTGATTGTTCATCTTGACTGTTTTTGGACAGTGACACAATTTTGGTAATGTTGCCTCTGTATACCACTACAATGGATCTGAAATGAAGCGATCGAGATGTGATTGAATTGTAGACTTTCAGCTTTAATTCAAGGGGATTAACAAAAATATTGCATTAACCGCTTAGGAACTACAGCCATTTATTACAGTCCCTCCATTTTCACAAGCTCAAAAGTAATTGGACAAACTAGCAATCATAAATATTAGCATTATTTTTAATACTTCTTTGCAGTCAGTGACTGCCTGATGTCTGGACCCCATGTACATCACCAAATGCTGAGTTTCCTCCCTTGAGATGCTTTTCCAGGTCTTTACTGCAGTCGCCTTCAGTTGCTGCTTGTTTGTGGGTCTTTCTGCCTTCAGTTTTGTCTTCAGTAAGTGAAAAGCAGCTCAGTTGGATTGAGGTCAGGTGACTGGCCCTTTTAAGAACATTCCATTTAAGAACATTCCATTTCTTTGCCTTAAGAAGTTCTTGGGTTGCTTTTGTATTGTGTTCTGGGTCATTATCCATCTGTACTGTGAAGCACCGTCCTATCAGTATTGCAGAATTTGACTGAGTCTGAGCAGAAAGTAAAGCTCTACACACTTCAGAATTCATCCTGCTACTTCTGTCAGCAGTCACGTCATCAATAAACACCAGTGACCCAGTTCCATTAGCAGTCATACATGCCCATGCCATAACACCTCCTCCACCATGTTTGACAGATGATGTGGTATGCTTTGGATCATGAGCCCTTCCTTTCCTTTTCCATACTCTTCTCTTTCCATCATTCTGGTACAAGTTCATCTGGGTTTCATCTGTCCAAACAGTCTTGTTCCAGAACTGCTCAGGCTTGTTTTTTTCAGGCATGTTTTTAGTAAAGTCTAATCTGGCCTTTCTGTTCTTGAGTGTTACCAGCGATTTGCATCTTGAGGTAAACCGTCTGTATTTTCATTCATGAAGGCGTCTCTTGATTTTAGACTTTGATAATGATACAATGCTGTATTACTGGAAGATTTATGACACACCGCACTTAGGAGGCACTCTTTCACTGTTCACTGACCATTTGGTCATATTCGGTTCTCTGTACTCATTGCCTTTTATGGAGTTTTTTGGGTGTGGCTAAATCAAAATTAGCTGTGCCATGAATGGACTTGGTAATTTACAACTGATTGGCATTTATCAATATACAGTCATGTGAAAAAATAAGTACACCCCATGGAAATTGTTGGCTTTTTTGACATATTTGGACGAGCAAACATTTGATCCTCTTTGAAACAGCGCCTATTAATAAAGTTGATAGACTTGAACAAAACCACGAGGAAAATTAGCATTTCAATCATTTATTCAACAGAAATATCAATAGATGTGATATTCGTCTGTAGAAAAAGTAAGTACACCCTTGGCCTCAGAAGCTAGTATTGCCCTCTTTAGCAGAAATAACGTCTTGTAGGTGTTTTGCATAATTGTCCACCAGGCTTGCTGGAATTTTTGACCACTCTTCCATGCAATATTCTTTCAGTTTGCAAGATGTTTGAGGGTTTTCTTGCATGTTCTGCCCGTTTCAAATCTCCCCACAACATTTCAATGGGATTCAAATTCGGGCTTTGACTAGACCATTCCATAACCCTTGATTTCTTCTTTTTGAGACATTCCTTGGTGGATTTGCTAGTGTGCTTAGGATCATTATCCTGTTGAAAGGTCCACTTTCAGTTCAGCTTCAACTTTTGGACAGATGGCCTCCCATTATCTTCAAGCACTCTTTGATATGATGCAGAATTCGTAGTTGAATCAATGAATGTAAGCTGTCCAGTCCCTGAGGGAACCGTGTTTCACAGTTGGTATGAGGTGCTTCTCCTGAAAACCTGTCTTTGATCTGCACCAAACATGTCTGCTGTTACTGAGGCCAAACAACTCTACCTTTGATTCGTCTGTCCAGAGCACATTATTCCAAAAGGCCTGGTCTTTGGCAAATTAGTATGCAAAAACTATGCTCATTGGCAAACTGTAGTTTGGCAAACTCTGGCACGCCTCCCATGCAGGTGAAATTTGTGCAAACTGGCAGTCGTTTGAAATCTGCGCCATTTGTAGATGATTTTCCTTACAGTGGAATGATGTATATTAAATAATTTAGAGATCTTTTTAAATCCCTTGCCAGACTCATAGGCATCCACAACGTTTTTTTCTGAAGGCCTTAATGAACCCTTTAGATCTTGGCATGATGACACCACACACCTCAATAGCAAAAGGAACACCAGACACTAGATATGAGAGGGGTATAAATAAGACCGGTTTCACCTGCACTCCCTAAGCAGCTTCTAATCACTGGTACCCAATCTTCCACACCTGATTCTAATTTTCTGGATTTGAAGGTGTAATAAATGTAGGGGTGTACTTACTTTTTCCATGTAACTGATCTGTTTTTTTGTTTGTTTGTTTTTGTTAATTGAAATTGTGAAAATTATTACAGAATGTCAGTTTTATGTGTCATTTGATAGAGCTTATCACCTTTATTAAGGAGCACTGTTTCAAAGTGGATCAAATGTTTGCTTGTCCAAATATTTCAAAAAACACAACAATTTGCACAGGGTGTACTTATTTTTTCACATGACCGTACACGAGTAAAAAGAAAATGTGCTTTACTGAAACTTTTGGTCTTTTGTTGGGTATTTTTAGTTTCAGTTTGGCGCTGAAAATACTAACCTCATTTCCAAACGTTGGGATTTTTTCTAAAATGCTATAAAAACAAAAATCTGTGATTTGTCAGGTCTCTTGAAATTTTAATTAACTCACAAAAGTACAAAGAAAAGATATTCAATGTTTTCACTGACCAACTTAAATGTATTTTGTAAATATAAACAAATTTAGAATTTGATGCCTTCAACACACTCAAAAAAAGTTGGGACAGAGGCAAAATAAGACTGAAAAGTTTATAGAATAGTCAAGTAACACCATTTTGGAGGGTCAGGTTAACTGGTAACAGGAGAGGGGATCAGGATTGGGCATAAAAGGCGCATCCACCAAAAGCTCAGTCTTTGCAAGCAAGGATGGGGCGTGGCTCACCACTTTGTGCCAAACTTCATGAGAGAATTGACAGTCAGTTCAAAAAGAACATTGCTCAATGCAAGATTACAAAGAATTTAGGTCTTTCGCCATCTACAGTGCATAATATTGTGAAAAGATTCAGGGAATCCGGAGAAATCTCATTGTGTAAAGGGCAAGGCCGGAAACCACTGTTGAATGTGCATGACCTTCAAGCCCTCAGGCGGCATTGTATTGTGATAAATATAACCACATGGGCTCGGGAGTACTTCGGAAAACCGTTGTCACTTAACACAGTCCACGGCCGCATCCAGAAATGCAACCCGAAACTGTATTACACGAGAAAACGGCGGTGAGTTCTCTGGGCCCAAGCTCATCTCAGAATTACATTTATGGCATTTGGCAGACGGCCTTATCCAGGGCGACTTACATTTATTTCATTTATACATCTGAGCAGTTGAGGGTTAAGGGCCTTGCTCAAGGGCCCAACAGTGGCAGCTTGGTGGTGCTGGGATTTGAACTCACGACGTTCCGATCAGTAGCCCAACGTCTTAACCACTGAGCTACCACTGCCAGATGGACCGAAAGGCAGTGGAAACGTGTGCTGAGGTCAGATGAGTCCACGTTTCAGCTTGTTTTCAGGGAAAATGGACGTCAAGTTCTCTGTGCCAAAGATGAAAAAGACCAACCAGACTGTTATAAGCGAAAGGTGCAAAAGCCATCATCTGTGATGGTATGGAGGTGGATCAGTGCCCACGGCATGGGGGACTCACATATGTATGAAGCGGAGGCGTATATTGTGATTTTAGAGAGACGTATGCTGCCATCAAGGCAACGTCTTTTCCCAGGAAGTCCATGGTTATTTCAGCAGGACAATGCCACGCCTCATTCTGCACATGCTACAACAGCGTGGCTTCGTAGACACAGAGTGCGTGTGCTTGACTGGCCTGCCAGCAGTCCACATCTGTCTCCTATGGTGCATCATGAAGAGGAGAATCAGACAATGGTGACCAAGGACTGTTGAGCAGCTGAAGTCTTGTATCAAGCAAGAATGGGCAAAAATTCCACTTGCAAAACTGCAACAATTAGTTTCATCAGTTCCCAAACCATTGAACAGTGTAATAAAAGGGAGGGTGATGTAACACAGCCATAAATATGCCTCTGTCCCAACTTTTTTTTGAGTGTGTTGAAGGCATCAGATTCTAAATTTGTTTATATTTACAAAATACAGTTAAGTTGGTCAGTGAAAACATTGAATATCTTTTCTTTGTACTTTTGTCAATTAATTAAAGTTTTAAGAGACTCGACAAATCACAGATTTCTGTTTTTATTGCATTTTAGAAAAAATCCCAACTTTTATGGAAATGGGGGTAAATATGTACCCACAACTTTAGTAAATGAATGTTATTTAAAATGCACTGTGTATGAAATGTCAGTCAGTGATTGACAGGGTTTATAATTTCACAGTATGATGTTGTTTTTCTGAGATTTCTTACACCACTATAAAAGTACTTTAAGGAACTTGCATAAAAATAGCAGAGAAAATACATTTTAATCACTAGTTTGTAAACAAAAGTCAAATTGTCAGCATGACTGTGACACTGTAACAGGAATAATGCTGCAATAATAATAATAATAATAATAATAATAATAATAATAATAATAATAATAATAATAAGGCTATAAAAAGAATTTATATCATTATCCAGTAGACTCCATTTGATCTCTGGGTGTCATTTTGAGTTAGCTACTAAGGAAAGCTCTCCTATACTCCTAATAACTCCTAAACAAACAATAGCCAATGAGCTAGCAAGCTCTGCTTTCAGCTAACAAGACAGGGTTAGGGTTAGGGTTAGGGATGGTGTGTTTTTATTATTCGATCTGTGTTTTCTGTGTATTTTGTTATATGATCAGTGTGTAAGGATCCCAACAATCAGGCCATCTTCATGAAAAATGAATGAACTGGGACTGGCCTCGTAGTGAGGTTTCTGTTCAGGTTACACTGATTTTGCTCTCTTCTTGATTTGAAGTGTTTTTTATTTTTCAAGTTAGGGTTAAAGTTAGTTATAATCACTAACCTTTGCTGGAAGGCTCTTCATGGTTTAAGGTGTTTGTTTCCCTGGAAGGACTGTTCAGAGAGAGCATGTATGGTGTGTGTGTGTGTGTGTGTGTGTGTGTGTGTGTGAGAGAGAGAGAGAGAGAGAGAGAGCCCTCTTGTGGTGTTTAACAGTATTGCATGGCTGAACTTCCTTGCTGTTGTACCTTAAATGCTGTGGCGTGGTATTAATAGTGAAATATTGGCTTCACTTTACACACTTTCAGGATGTGTGCAGTGTTTTGGTAAGAACTGAAGATTGGGAATCAAACATTACACCGCTTTATAGTTATTACTTAACGGATAAGTGTGAATATCATATAAAATATAAATACTGCATAATGGACAAAAAATGCAATATATGATAATGTAGTTGGAGATCACAGTGACTGTGTGAGATATCATCAGTTTAGGATAAAGTATGTGATCTGTAAGGAATAAAACACTTGGGGATGTGCTGTTATCGGAAAGTAATCAACTAAAACCACCCTGAAGATTATTTCCCTATAACACGTCCCCAAGTGTTTTATTCCTCTGTCACCGCAGCAGTTTATCAATGCTAACAATTTTTTTGATTATTTATTTAAGAATGACATTAATTTATCTGTTTATAGTTGCATTTAATGTCGTGAAACGTCGGTGAAACAAGTTAGTTCCTATTCTCACTTATGTTTTATCAGCTACAGTATAAACTTTCGCTTGTACTGGGAAACCGCAAAGCATAAACCCCTCTGTCCTGCATCAGTTCACCATCAACCTGTCTGGATGGCTTGGTCAGGCCATTCTAAACTATTTGGGATACCTTTTTATCTGCTGCTACAGACATAGCATAGTTGCTAATACTCCGATACTAAGTTAATGTACCATTGAATGTCCCATTGAACAAAGTGTGTTCCTTCAGACGTGTACTAAAGTCAAATTTGTGTGACTTTGTGAGTGTGTATGAGGTCATTTCCAGCAGGCCTCATCTCTTCATCTCAGTGTTTTACAGTGTCACCTTCCAGAATCAGCTTTATGCTGTAATGTTGAGTTGAATAAATTAACGTGGCCTTACTCTGTTAAGTGTGTGTGTGTGTGTGAAAGGGTACAAAACAGGAGTGTAAAAGCAAGTAATATGGCAGCGTGAGCAATTATGTTTATTATAAAATTACCTGTAATCACCTTTAGGGGGCAGTGTTGTCCTGACCACTAAAATAAACCCACACACACACACACACACACACACACACACATTGAAAGTGGAGTGATGAGTGTTGGAGTTCGAGTGATGATGCCTTTGTTGTTGATGGCTCACTGCATCATCCCTCCGGTGTGTTTGGTCCTGCACCAGGCTCACGTTAGACTCCAGCAGAGTCTGATGTCTAGACCTGCTGTCGCTGATGATAATGATAATTACACTAATCATTACACTGGCATAGATTACCAAACATTAGCATATATTACATTTTTTACATTTTAATCAGCATAATATTTAATGGCCAAAATATTTTCCCTAGTGGACTGTTTTCATAAGCAGACTGTTTTCTATCAGGTGTCTGCTGTCAGAAATCTCTCATCTGTAGCTGGAACACGGTGAAAGCTGCAACACAAGCATTCTGCAGAGCTCCTGAGAGGAAACCATGATTATAATTTCAGTAAAACTTTTAGTTTAATGTAGACGAGACAAAGATAAAAAATAAAAGCATGTTTAATGTTAAATGAGATCAATTTGCACTGAAAGCATTGCTCAAGTATTTTAGGCGTCTGTATCAACATATAAATCTGTAAATCAAATCTAACCAGCGACGACTCATCCATAGTGTCAGGTGATGTAGAGTTTATATCAGGTATTCAACAAATGTTAATCTTCATTAAGTTCTCACTCACAACTCCATACATTTTATATTCCATTGAAATTCTAATCAGCTCTTTTGAGTGACTGACGAATTTTTAAAAATGTCACTATCTGACAGGTATAAACTGATGTTCCAATGATTTTCCGCCTTTCTAGATGTTGCGTAATTATGCTGTAGCATGCTCACTGCCCCATTTACCTCCATAGAGGAATTATTATTATTATTATTATTATTATTGTTATTATTATTATTAGGGGCCAAGCACTGAAGGTGCGTAGGCACCCTATTGTTATTCTACCTTTTCTTCTTCTCCTCCTCCTTCTTCTTCTTCTGGCTAGCGTGTCTATGGCAGCCCATAGAACCGTCTGATAAAAAGTTGTGAAATTTGACACACTGATTGGGGAGGGTCTAAGGAAGATTCTGACCAAATTTGGGCCAAGCGCTGCCAATGCTCTAGCTCCACCATCGGGTCAAATTTGGGCCTAATTAGGAAGTACATTTATGGTCATAACATTTAAACTGCCTTTCCAAAATTTAAAAGCCAGGCATCCCTGTATTCTCTGGTTTGAGATGAGTTCAAAACAATTGAAATGACATCAATTTCTGCCTAATTAGATTTTCTGCAATCTTGGATTTTGTCTAAAACAGTTTTTTCACTGCTCCTCCTACAAATTTTGTCCAATCTTCACCAAATTGGGTTCACATCATCTTGAGACCTGTCTGAACAAAAGCAAGTTTTGATATTCAAAACCATTCTGTAATGCTCTGGCAAATGCAAAAAACAGAGTATGAGGCTGTATCTCAACAATGCATCTGTGTATCATCATGAAACTTGATAAGTATCTTCAAGACCACGCTCTGAATGTACTTGAATTTTTCCCGTATATCATATGAAAGTTTGTGCTAAATTCACAGTTCTTTTTTCCCATAATTCCCTGGATTATGCTGAAGTGAACACACATAAACATCTGAAAATATAGTCATTTGTGTTAATGCTGAAAAATAAAGACTACATCTCCCTGCAGAGCACATGCAGATCAACACACACGCCATTTTGTTTTCCTTGAAATACATTTTAATGAATCTTTTATCAATTCAACGGAAAATATTAGCAAATGTAGTATTCTGTCTTTTGTCTAATACAAATGCACCTGCATGACCTGCGCAGAGAACCAGTGAGAATTGTCCATCAAAGAACATGCCTCCAAGTCCCTGACCAATCAAAGAACACTTGAAAATCAAACCAAATGGAAAACTAAAGATGATTTCAAGAAAGCTTTTAGATCAGTTTCACTCACAAACTGGTATATGAAGGTGAGGACACATCACCAGCATTCCCAGCATTCCCAGCATCCCCACTCTTATGAGTTTTAGGTGAGTATATATATGAATCTGTTAATCTTAAACACAGTACTACCTGGCTGGAAGAGGAATCATCTCTGACTTTCTGTCAGTGTTTGAGAGGTGTGAGATATCGGAGTGTGTGAGTGAGTGAAGACTAATCCCTGAGTAGTGCATAATGATTACAGCATGGCCCACTAGGGGGCAGTGTAGCTTCACAGTGGTGGTGGTGGTGGTGGTGAGTAGATTCTTCATTGTGCACAAAATGATCATGGAGAGAACTTCAGCACCACAACATGGCTTCCTTTATCTCTCTCTTCTCTTTTAACTTTTCTCTTTGTCTCTCATATTCTGTCAGTCTGTCCATACTCTCACTCTGTCAGTTCCATCTAAATGATCACAATTATCCCTGCTAGATGTGGGGTCCTGTTACCCTGCGCTCCCTGTTACCCTGAGCTCCCTGTTACCCTGAGCTCCCTGATACCCTGAGCTCCCTGTTACCCTGCGCTCCCTATTACCATGAGCTCCCTATTTTGGTGAAGAGTTCTGGCCAAGTTTCACTGCAGTGCTATTCATAAGGGATTAGTTATCCAGTCATTTGCATGTCACATCGTATTGTTCTGTGTTTTAAACTTTTGGTTTTGACGATAGAAAAGAGAAAAGAGCGAGCGCTTCCTGGAGCGTCTTTATACTGAAGAAAAAGCACAAAAGCTCTTTTCCCGAAGGATTTAACTCAATCTTTACCAACATGTCAGTTCACATGGCTTATATATTACCTGGAATTATTACTACTGCTCATTTTATAGAAGGTAAAATAGGTTGTAATTTTCCATGCACAGTCCATAAGACATTGGAAGATTCTGATTAAAATAGAGAGATACTAATTAAAAAGAGATACTCTGGGAATAATTATATTACACATCTCCACATGGAACATTAGTCCCATCTGAATAAGGCTTAAGTCAACACATTGTTCACAGTGCAGAGAGTTAGTATTACTAATATCTAATCTTTACTTTCAGACACATTCTTCAATGCCTTCTAGTGCTATAGCAGTGAGTGTTGAGAAATGAAACATAAGGTCCTGAGCAAACATTCACCACATCATTTATTTATTTGAAAAGCATGTTTGTTGCCTAAACTGGCTTTCTTACAACATGCACCCTAACAAGAAGGATAAAAAACTTTCAGCCATATTGTGGAACTGTTGATTAAGTGTGATGTGTTTATGTTGGTTGGTCCTTTGACCGCGTCAGTTCACAGAGATGTTGAAATGAAATGAAATGAAGGATCTGTGATGTTGTAGAGCTGTTGCTCCTGCAAAGTTCCTGAGAACCTCGTCAGGATACACATCACCATGGACTAGCATGGATCATGACGTAGCAGACGATTTTAAATGAAAATCATGAAGTTACAGCTGGGTTCAAGTTCATATCTCGCAGCAGAAAGCTGTGTGTGGTAGCTCAGTGGTTAAGACGTTGGGCTACTGATTGGAAGGTCATGAGTTCAAATCCCAGCACCGCCGAGCTGCCACTGTTAGGCCCTTGAGCAAGGCCCTTAACCCTCAATTGTTCAGATGTTTATTGACTATTTTCTTCAAGTATTTGCTTTGATCTGATGAAATACTTTGCTAACTCCACAACAAGACCCCCAGGGTAGACAGTTACACCACCTGAAGACCTCATGGATATAAATTTCTAATCTGATCCATCATCACTCTTTCTGTTCCCTCCACTTTACCTGACCTTGGACAATGTCATTATGGTTACTCTTCAAGTGTCATTCTTGATGGTGTCATGTGAAGCATTGAGAGAACTCCACCAGATGTTGTCCTCTGTGGGTTCGTTTTTCCACATCTCTCTCTCTGTTTCACTCGGACTAACTCCATGCTAACTGTGTGCGAGCACGAAGCCTCTCCCGGTGTGTTGTAGACGTTCTGCCGCATGTCTGTGGTGAGACGATCCTCCTGAAATATTGATTCTTTCTCTGTTTCTGCCCCTGTGTACCAGCTCCAACTGTCAGAAAGATCAGCATCTCCTCTTCTCTCCTCGAGCTCTTCAAACAACTTATATTTTTTTGACCTGTTACACTTTATTGATGATGTTCAAGAAGCGAAAATCAACAGAAGGACTTCAAACGTGATGGCATGCTGGGCAAATTCCTGCTTTATGGGATGGCTGGTGTATTTTTAGCCAACTCTTTACTTCAGTTCCCCAGTGACTTGTTTTGAAGAGTTTAACTTGGGCTGATGGAGGATGACGACTTTATGGTCTCAGTGTTCTTTCACTCAGCTGAAATTATTGATGTAACTTGGCATAATACTCTGCTTGAACCTGTCACTCATTTCAACTCATCATGCTAACCATCTGGATTCCTATTGAAAATTAAGACTTTTCTATGGAAGGAAAAGAAATGTATAAGTGATTTTATAATTATCCTTGTAGGGCAGTGGCGGCTCATCAGTTAAGGCTCTGTGTTACTGATCAGAAGGTGAGGAGTTCAAGCCCCAGCACCACCAAGCTGCCACTGTTGGGCCCTTGAGCAAGGCCCTTAACCCTCCCTGTTCCAGGGGGCCGTATCATGGCCGACCTGTGCTCTGACCCTAACACCCTCACAAGCTGGGATATGAGAAGAAAAGAATTTCACTGTAATTTATATGTGACAAATAAAGGCTTCTCACAAAGTAGCGCGTGTTTATATTAACGCTACTTATATTAGTTCTAATACGTTATCGTTTCTATAGTAACAGCTCATTCACAGGGTTATGTACCGCACAGACGCTACAAATAAACAGTAAAAAATAATCGTTGATATTTTGTGATATTATGTGGAGACATTTATGGAAGGAGTCTCCAGTGTCGGCGCTTTGTAACAGTCAGAGGAAAAGCTGTAACTTGAAGTTTTCCGACATCTTCAGGACAGAGTTTATGCTTCTTTGCGGTTTCTCACTAACGTGACAAGCTGCATTTGTTTATTTTTTTATTTTTGTCTAATTAACTTCAAGAGAGAAAAAAGGGTTAGGATAACGAGGGAATGACTGATTAAATGTAACTATTAATGGATAAGAGTATGATGTGTCATTCTTTAATAAATAAAAATGATAATTGTTGGCAAATCACTGTGATATAAGAGAAATAAAACATTTCGGGACGTGCTGTTACTGGAAAATAATCATCAGTGTGGTAACAGTAACTTTATCACACCTCCCTGATGTTGATTATTTTCCAGTAACAGCACAGCCCCAGGTGTATTATTGCATAAATAACCAAAACACACACACACACACACGTCAGTCCATATCTCCTGTTTTAATGTGTGTCATTGTGGTAGCTTGTGTGTGTGTGTGTGTGTGTGTGTGTGTGTGTGTGTGTGTGTGCGTGTGTGTTCTGGTTTTGTGTATATTAGCTGTGTTATATGACGATATCTATTTATAGACTATCAGAGAGACGGTGTGTTGTTGCATTACGGGGAAGCGCTGTGTGTGTGTGTGTGTGTGTGTGTGTGTGTGCGTGTGTGTGTGTAACTGAGTGATAAACAGGAGACGAGGCTGTGAGGTTCACTGGAGCACAGAGCCTGAAACAGGATAAACACTCCGTGTTGATCGAGTAGATGATGATGAGGCAGAAAAACTGGTCACAGAAACCTATTCATAATCACCAACATGGAGAAGGGTTCAGCATGTACACAAGGTCTCTCTCTCTCTCTCTCTCTCTCTCTCTCTCTCTCTCTCTCTCGGCTGGACGAGTTTAAATTGTCCTCTCGGCTGCTCTGATGGTTTTTGCTGGGGTTTGTGTACTACACTGCACCAGCAGGTTATCAGTTCATCATTGTTTCCGTGTTGACGTTGACCACTGGAGAAAGGCTTCATGAGATCTGGACCTCTGTGCCATTATAGCTAGATACTGTCTTGCTCTTGTAGAACATGTTTTTTGATCTGAATGAAGAGCGCCGTGCGGTTTAGCCGAACATGGCTTAAGTGCAGCCAGAGAGGTTAAAATGTGAGGGTGTAACTTCCTGTTCAGGAGTTTATTAAAGCTACATCTTCAGAGGCATTGTATCTTCCATCGACCAGGACAGGATTAACTGGGCTTTCATTTCATTATTCATCGTTAGTTCCGTACTGTTGGAAAATCAAGGACTGTTTCTCCACCAAGTGATGACATGATGAGCTTTAAAAAGTGAATGAATGTTGTGACAAAAACTGAGATAATGATTACAGTGAGCTGATCATTAAACACCTCTCTCTGGATAACTCTCTGCAGCGTAGCTAACAAAAGTCTGTTGTTTGCTAAGTCAGTTATTTTCTTTAATAATGTCTGAGACAAATATTTGTTGTTCTCAAAGTCTCTGTTGGATTGTTATCCACAACTTTCTTAATGATTTCATTATTTCAGGTATTTTCAGCAACTCTGAGTGTATCTGATTGACAAGCTGCCAAAAACACATCTGTGCGCTCGTCTGTTCGACACGACCTAGTGAGAGAGAGGAAGAACCAGGCTTTATGACTGTACTGCTTTAGGCTGCAGGCAGCAGTGGGATGTTCTGAGAAATCATTTCAGATAAATCTCCATTTCGGCTGTGATCAAAAAAAAAAAAAAAAAAAGTACACAGGCAACTGATGCAAGCTTTCAAGACGAAAAAATACTAGTCATTTCTTCCATGATACAAGGCTGCGTCTCTCCTCTCCTTAATAACAGCCCCAGTCCTGTCAGGTGAGGATTCCACCTGAGTCCTGTGATTGTTCTCGTCAGGTTCAGGTCACTCTTCCTCTAACTGTCTGTGTCATTCAGATACAGTTCTGTGTTTGTGTTTCACCTGCTGTTCCTCAAACTTAGCCTATTATTTGTTGAACCGTCGACACATCGACAAATTTGCAAAACTTCCTTTGACGCGTGTCCAAAATGTCATAAAATAACACTTTTTAATGCTCTATCTCTGAAAGCCTCTGCTGCTCAAATCTTAGTGTATCGTCCCTAAACTTTCAGCACTACCATCAACTGTAATACAGTACTCTCTTTCCAATAATAATCACATAGGGAAATGCTTATATAAAAATATCTCTGAAATCTGAAAGTGAATGTGTGTATATAATTTGTACAAAAGTACTGATATCCGATGGAGATGTCAGATGTTAAAGTGCAGCACTGGAGCTTTAAGGGTTAAAACAGTTTAGTCCACGTCTGTTGGCCAGTGAACTGCTGTTTTCCTGATATTCAGTGTACAGTCAGCTTGTGTGATTATAACAGATTAATCATTTCTACACAGTAGTACACTGCCATGATTTCCACCGATGGTTACTCTGATTATATTACATTATCCAACCTGAAAACCTTCTCCAGTTCTGTGTAGAGACTCTACAGTTTAAGATCTGAGCACGAGGATGAGTTATCACTCAGAAATACACCAAAAGAAGAGTCTTCTTTTCTCTGCCAATAAAAACAACAATGAGCCAAGTGACATATGGAATGATGGACAGTTGCTTAGGTGTTTTGAACTGATATTAACTGACCCCCTGTGAGCTCCGCCTTCTTCCCTCCTCTCCAGTGCTCTTAAGCGGACCGTCATGGCCACGTCTTACACTTAACAAATACGGTTATTGGTAATGAGCATGGTAACTAGAAAGTGATTAAATATATTACGGACACGTTGAAAATGTCGGTCATGTGGATATTAGACAACCAGTCTGTAAAAGGATTATCCTGAAAATGTACTGTTATTTATTTGTTTTTTTGTTTTTTAGACTTTACTGCACTTTGCTGCAGGGTTTTTGTGATTGTCGCAGTTCCCGACTGCACAGCTGGTAATATTATTACAGACTCGTGTCTTTTTTAGTCTTCAGTTCTGGAAGATTACATTTTTAACTGCATTTTTTTTCAAATAACAAATCACAGGCAGGGAAAAACCATATAATATCTTACAAGTTTACTGTACAGCCTGATTCTGTGGTGATGTCAGACTATAGGCAGGAAATTTAGAGTCTAAGCCCAAAACTGTACACCGTCTGTGATCCTAAACCTTCTGAAATCAGTGACCCTCAGTCATATACACATCTTTCTTCCTCTTAAGATTCCTCTGCTTCCCTCTGTGTGTGGAACAGAAGTTGCTCATGAGGAAAAGTCATTTCTCAGAGCTGTTCAGCTGGGACTAAGCTCTCTCAGGGAGGAGAGAAGGCTGCTGCTCCAGCTCCACGCATTACTGCACTTCAGCCAAACGTACACCAATTCCTCCACACGGCCTCACCGTGTCCTCACTCTCTCCAGGGCTAAATGTGTTCCTTAAACATCTGCCACTTAAGCACAGTCTAATCCTCAGCCTAGGCATAGTGATGTGTAGGTTTTGTCCATCTCCATGAAACTTCATTCACATGAGATTGCCATGCAGTGGTTTATTTTGGATAGATGGAACAGGGATCCGTTTTATTGTGGTTTAAACGGATCGACTTTTGACCCGTGTTTACACTTCTCTCATACTGTTCAGATAATTTAAATATTGTGGAATCTTACAGCTGAACCAGATGGCCTCAGTATTGATTGAAAGGATTTGCATCAATTATTGTTGTCCAATAAAGTTTTTATTTATTTATGTTGGAGAAATTAATCTATTTTTCCTGTCTTTGTTGATTAAGCCCAGAATTCACATATACAGCTTTACAGATGAACTGAAACGCTGAAGCTTTGGTTTAAAACGAGTACACAGTATAAGATCTGTCCCCATTCAGGACTGAACAGCCTCTTCTTCTTTTACTGTATGATTATTTTTCACTCTCTCTTATTCGTTCTCTCTTTTTTATTTTCACAAGGACATTCTCAATAACTTGGACAACTTGGACTCTTGTGATCTGGAGGACGATGACCTGATGCTAGACGTGGACCTGCCTGAAGACGTCTCCCTCCACAGTGGTGGGTTCCGTCACCGATCCTGTATTTTGTTGTTTCCCCAGCTGTGCTGTACCTGTGTGTTAGTGCTGGTTCTGGTTCTGAGATGAGCCGGGCATTTAGCTGGAGAAATGTTTAGTGCAGTCCATCAGTTGGTCAAACACAATTATCACAGAACCATAGAATGACTCGATATAATGTTTCATATTTGTTTTGATTACTTTACCAACGGCGATGTTTTCTTGTCTCTGATCCAAGCAAAATCCAAGTCATTAAATTAGTCCAAACTCCTAATTATTTCCTAATCACTGTGTTTGATCCCTAGATTGGGTATAACAGTAGTGCTGTGCCCCTTACCTAGTGCCCTGCATGCTTAGAAAACCATATAAATGCATAATTTATTATTTGTTGCATTTTAACGTTGCATAATGTTTGCACTTCTCTATATTTTTACTGACTCTTGGCTTCACTGTTATTTAAACAAACTTATGCTTGACAGTTTACACTGTGACTGAGACTCATGATAAAGACAAACACATTTTAACTAGAGATGGACCAATCAGTGTGTGGCATAAAGTGTTAGCGCTTAGGGAGTGAAATTTGAAAAAAAATATTTCTGACTGGGAAGCGCTTACCTGAGAGAATCCCCAAACCCCTGGCTGTATGATGAACTTTTAGGTATCATATCAGGTAAGCAGTGTTAAAATTCCTTTTACATTTTACCTTCAGTTACCTTCAGCTCTCTGTACTGGCCAGATAAAACAAATATCAACCAAACGCCAATCACATATTTAAGGCATATTTAAAATTGGTAGATTACAATCTGTAGCTGATTGATCCCCAATTTTAATGTAAAGATACAGTCATGGGGAAAAGAAAGTACACCCTCCTTCAGGTCTGTGTTTTTATTTATCAGGGCCTAAATAACAATAAATAATTGTGTGGTTTTCACCAACTTCTATAAACAGACAAATAATCTAAAAAATAAATAAATAAAATTATTTCAGTATGAAGTCATTTTTCCCCAAGAAGTAAACCTTCAGAAACCAGGTGTGAAAAAATAAGTACACCCTATAATTCAGTAAGATGCAGACCCACCTTTAGCAACAACTTGAAGTAAACATTGGGCTGCAAAACAAGCCCAGACGGAGGGTGTACTTTCTTTTTTCATGACTGTATATGCCTCTTGTTCCATTTTATATTTTATTAATTTGTTTGAGGCTTGTGACGTGCAGTTGAGATGGGATATATCTGAGCAGCTGAGGGATTAAGGGACTTGCTGAAGAGGTCTAACAGCGGCAGCTTGGCTGTGTTGGAATTTAAATTTACAACCTTTCGATCAGTAAAAGCCCCCAAAGCTACTGAGCAAGTGCTGCGTTTTTCAGTCTGCAAATTTCACATCATATTTTACTGCTTGTGGGCATCACTAATTACCTACTGTCTCCTACTGTCTCCTACTGTCTCCTACTCTCTCCTACTGTCTCCTACTCTCTCCTACTGTCTCCTACTCTCTCCTACTCTCTCTTACTGTCTCCTACTCTCTCCTACTCTCTCTTACTTTCTCTTACTGTCTCCTACTCTCTCCTACTCTCTCTTACTGTCTCTTACTGACTCCTACTCTCTCCTACTGTCTCCTACTCTCTCCTACTCTCTCCTACTCTCTCCTACTCTCTCTTACTGTCTCTTACTGTCTCCTACTCTCTCTTACTGTCTCTTACTGTCTCCTACTCTCTCCTACTCTCTCTTACTGTCTCTTACTGTCTCCTACTCTCTCCTACTCTCTCTTACTGTCTCCTACTGTCTCCTACTCTCTCCTACTCTCTCCTACTCTCTCTTACTGTCTCCTACTGTCTCCTACTCTCTCTTACTGTCTCCTACTGTCTCCTACTGTCTCCTACTCTCTCTTAATGTCTCCTACTGTCTCCTACTGTCTCCTACTCTCTCTTACTGTCTCTTACTCTCTCCTACTCTCTCCTACTGTCTCCTACTCTCTCCTACTCTCTCCTACTGTCTCCTACTCTCTCCTACAATCTCCTACTCTCCCTTACTGTCTCTTACTGTCTCCTACTCTCTCTTACTGTCTCCTACTGTCTCCTACTCTCTCTTACTGTCTCTTACTGTCTCTTACTGACTCTTACTGTCTCCTACTCTCTCCTACTCTCTCTTACTCTCTCCTACTGTCTCCTACTCTCTCCTACTCTCTCTTACTGTCTCTTACTCTCTCCTACTGTCTCCTACTGTCTCTTACTCTCTCCTACTCTCTCTTACTTTCTCTTACTGTCTCCTACTCTCTCCTACTCTCTCTTACTGTCTCTTACTGTCTCCTACTCTCTCTTACTGTCTCCTACTGTCTCCTACTCTCTCTTACTGTCTCCTACTGTCTCCTACTGTCTCCTACTCTCTCTTACTGTCTCCTACTCTCTCCTACTCTCTCCTACTCTCTCTTACTTTCTCTTACTGTCTCCTACTCTCTCCTACTCTCTCTTACTCTCTCTTACTCTCTCCTACTGTCTCCTCCTGTCTCCTACTGTCTCCTACTCTCTCCTACTCTCTCCTCCTCTCTCTTACTGTCTCCTACTGTCTCCTTCTGTCTCTTACTGTCTCTTACTGTCTCCTACTCTCTCCTACTGTCTCCTACTGTCTCCTACTCTCTCCTACTGTCTCCTACTCTCTCCTACTCTCTCCTACTCTCTCTTACTCTCTCCTACTGTCTCCTACTGTCTCCTACTGTCTACTACTCTCTCCTACTCTCTCCTACTCTCTCCTACTGTCTCCTACTCTCTCCTACTGTCTCTTACTGTCTCCTACTCTCTCTTACTGTCTCTTACTGTGTCCTACTGTCTCCTACTGTCTCCTACTCTCTCCTACTGTCTCCTACTCTCTCCTACTCTCTCTTACTGTTTCTTACTGTCTCCTACTCTCTCTTACTGTCTCTTACTGTGTCCTACTGTCTCCTACTGTCTCCTACTGTCTCCTACTCTCTCTTACTGTCTCCTACTCTCTCCTACTGCCTCCTACTGTCTCCTACTCTCTCCTACTCTCTCCTACTGTCTCCTACTCTCTCCTACTCTCTCCTACTCTCTCCTACTCTCTCTTACTGTCTCTTACTGTGTCCTACTGTCTCCTACTGTCTCCTACTGTCTCCTACTCTCTCCTACTGTCTCCTACTCTCTCCTACTCTCTCTTACTGTCTCTTACTGTCTCCTACTCTCTCTTACTGTCTCTTACTGTGTCCTACTGTCTCCTACTGTCTCCTACTGTCTCCTACTCTCTCTTACTCTCTCCTACTCTCTCCTACTGTCTCCTACTCTCTCTTACTGTCTCTTACTGTCTCCTACTGTGTGCTACTCTCTTTTACTGTCTCCTACTGTCTCCTACTCTCTCTTACTCTCTCTTACTGTCTCTTACTGTCTCCTCCTCTCTCTTACTGTCTCCTACTCTCTCTTACTGTCTCCTACTGTCTCCTACTCTCTCTTACTGTCTCCTACTGTCTCCTACTCTCTCTTACTGTCTCCTACTGTCTCCTACTCTCTCCTACTCTCTCTTACTGTCTCTTACTCTCTCCTACTGTCTCCTACTCTCTCCTACTGTCTCTTACTGTCTCCTACTCTCTCTTACTGTCTCTTACTCTCTCCTACTCTCTCCTACTCTCTCTTTCTGTCTTCTACTGTCTCCTCCTGTCTCCTACTTTCTCTTACTGTCTCTTACTCTCTCCTACTGTCTCCTACTGTCTCCTACTGTCTCCTACTCTCTCTTACTGTCTCTTACTCTCTCCTACTCTCTCCTACTGTCTCCTACTCTCTCCTACTCTCTCTTACTGTCTCCTACTCTCTCCTACTGTCTCCTACTGTCTCCTACTGTCTCCTACTCTCTCTTACTCTCTCCTACTGTCTCCTACTCTCTCCTACTCTCTCTTACTGTCTCCTACTGTCTCCTACTCTCTCTTACTGTCTCTTACTGTCTCCTACTCTCTCCTACTGTCTCCTACTGTCTCCTACTGTCTCCTACTCTCTCTTACTGTCTCCTACTCTCTCCTACTGCCTCCTACTGTCTCCTACTGTCTCCTACTCTCTCCTACTGCCTCCTACTCTCTCCTACTGTCTCTTACTGTCTCTTACTGTCTCCTACTCTCTCCTACTCTCTCTTACTGTCTCCTACTCTCTCTTACTGTCTCTTACTGTGTCCTACTGTCTCCTACTGTCTCCTACTCTCTCCTACTGTCTCCTACTCTCTCCTACTGTCTCTTACTGTCTCCTACTCTCTCTTACTGTCTCTTACTCTCTCCTACTCTCTCCTACTGTCTCCTACTCTCTCCTACTGTCTCTTACTGTCTCCTACTCTCTCCTACTGTCTCCTACTCTCTCCTACTCTCTCTTACTGTCTCCTACTCTCTCCTACTGTCTCCTACTGTCTCCTACTGTCTCCTACTGTCTCCTACTCTCTCTTACTGTCTCCTACTGTCTCCTACTCTCTCCTACTGTCTCCTACTCTCTCCTACTCTCTCTTACTGTCTCTTACTGTCTCCTACTCTCTCTTACTGTCTCTTACTGTGTCCTACTGTCTCCTACTGTCTCCTACTGTCTCCTACTCTCTCTTACTGTCTCCTACTCTCTCCTACTGCCTCCTACTGTCTCCTACTCTCTCCTACTCTCTCCTACTGTCTCCTACTCTCTCCTACTGTCTCTTACTGTCTCCTACTCTCTCTTACTGTCTCTTACTGTGTCCTACTGTCTCCTACTGTCTCCTACTGTCTCCTACTCTCTCCTACTGTCTCCTACTCTCTCCTACTCTCTCTTACTGTCTCTTACTGTCTCCTACCCTCTCTTACTGTCTCTTACTGTGTCCTACTGTCTCCTACTGTCTCCTACTGTCTCCTACTCTCTCTTACTCTCTCCTACTCTCTCCTACTGTCTCCTACTCTCTCTTACTGTCTCCTACTCTCTCCTACTCTCTCCTACTCTCTCTTACTGTCTCCTACTCTCTCCTACTCTCTCCTACTGTCTCCTACTGTCTCCTACTCTCTCCTACTCTCTCCTACTCTCTCTTACTGTCTCCTACTGTCTCCTACTCTCTCTTACTGTCTCCTACTCTCTCTTACTGTCTCCTACTCTCT